>JAOQMR010000009.1:12083712-12097985 GCA_027563865.1 Erythroxylum pelleterianum | reverse complement strand
TTTTATGTGCACCTAAGGGAAGGATTCAACATACAAGCATAGGAATTTCTTCCAGTAAAGTCTGGACCTTCCCAAAACCAAATCCCCATAGGTATTCCAACCGAATAGGGTATTTGTTAAAATTGATTTCTATGCATGTGAACAAGTATATCAACTATGGTCTATGCAAGGTATGACAGTTTTCAAGAAAGTAAACGATGTTCAGAAAGGTGATCAGTACGAAAAAGTCTATTGGCTCCTCAACATATTCATTATATAATAAAAGCCCTGAGCACCTTTTAGTGTTGTTTCACTAAAAACAAGATCTGAAGCAAACTTTGTTACCTTTGACATTTTCAACAGAGCTGCAACGTGTAGGTGTTTCTGGTGGCTTGGGTTGGGGAGAAGGCCAATCCTCACTTTGGTTCCACTGCTCATTTGAGACATCATCTCCCACCATATGGTTGAAGCATATATCCAAACCAGTAGATGAAGGCATAGCCACCTTTCTCTTGTTCTTGAACCTTCATCTAACAAGAGTTTGAGGCCCAAAACAAAGCAAACTAAACTGCTTGAAGAAGTATTGTACAGTCAGAAAGACTCCATTACCAATTAATGATACCTGTCCTTCCGCTTCTCAAGATATCTCTGCACCGAAGCTTTTCTATTTGTTGGACCTTCTAAAATTATGTAAAATGAAAAAAAAAAGGAATGAGAAGAAAAACAATACTGTTCAAATATTTGTAAAATATTTGTATGAACAGTTTCTATGTAAAAGGTGACAATTGATTAGCCATGCCAGTAGAAATAGGAAGGTATAATAAATTGATGATCTAGTGGCACTAGGTTCACAGTGAAGAAACTGACATTTAGATCAAATTTCTCAGATAGGCAATTGGGAAAAAGTTCTCAAGTAATTGACTGATAAATCAATTAAAAGGTATGCAGCAGTCACTCAGCTGTAAAAAGAAGAAAATTATAAGGAAAAAGTACAAATAAGGACATAACATTTACTTTGAAATGTAATATAATCAATAACTTCTCAGAATGTTTAATTAAACCCAACTTTTTACAACAACAAAACAACTTGGCCCTTATTTTGACCAATCATTAACCAAAATCATTAAATTTTAGTGATGTGGCATCTGTATTATTTCACAGAACAATTTAGCCCTTATTTAGTTAGATTGTCATTGAAACTTGTTAAATTTTCATAAGTAGCACACATATTTTATCCAAACAAGGGCTAAACTGTTGACTTCTTAGTCGTCAGTCGTTTGATTTGTTATTCTGAAAATTAGGAACTATAATCCATTTAGAGTAAACATTAAAATGCATATTAGAGTAAACATTGACAGCTTATTTTACCCTTTTGCTTAAATCATAACTAACACAAATGTTCTTTCTAACTGCAAAATGTACTTTTGGAGACTAGGTGCATTTAGTGGCGGACATTACATAATTCAGTTATATGAGTAAAAAACTAGAAATGGAAACAAAGAAAATCAAGAAATAGATGAGCAATAAATGTCTAAACATTGATTGGCATCCTTACCCTTTTGCATTGTTAGATGGGTTAGCGTTGGAGAATTTGAAGTTGTTCTGCCACTTTCAAGTTGGCATGGAAAAGCCCGAAAAGCTGCACTTACGTTAGAAGAAGCATCCTGAGGAAACAGGTGCGGACTTGCCGCAAGCTGCATTATTGCTTGTGCCTACAGATAATCACATTAGTAGGCCTGTATACAATATTGTACTGCACACTTTTTGTGTAAAAGAAACCAAAGCTCACCTTATCTTTTGGTATATCATCATAAACGTTTACCTTCCCACAGTAAAAAATTGTCATTTGTCCTCCTGACTCATCTACTGCACCTGTAGTTCTGACATGTTAAAATCCGCTTCAGTTAGGCGTCTTAACTGAAAACAATTACTCCAACTTCCCCTTTTGAAAAAGAAAATTAATAATTCTCTAATATGGGTGGTAAAGGTTGAGGCAATACCAGACTATACTTTCAATATACATAAAAGATGCATATACTTCAGTTGTCCCAGTGTGCGCATATATATATATATATATAAATATGTATGTTGTATACAACAACTTAAGATCTCCAAGAAAAGGGAGAAAATAGAATAGAAAGGGCCTACGGAAACTCAACATGAACATATCAACATCATCCTGAACATGAAGAACACTGAAAAATTTTGCTTAGAGTTTATTCGACTCCCCATTATTGCCTGGAAATGATATGTGGGTAAATGTTCGCCCCAGTCTACACAAAAAGGATCGATTTTATGTAAACTTTTGCCATAAAAGATCGGCAGACAGATCAAGTTCCTCAGAAATTGTCAGCATAAAAGTTGTCACCCACAAACGGGCGAGTGCTGTTCACATTAGAAAACAACATGAGTCTTAAAATCCCATAAATGAGTTTGCTATGAGTCAGACTTTGTTGCTAAATTTTCAAATAAATAACCACTAGGAGTCACTTACTAGGCTAGTAGCTAACCGAATGCAAATAAGAGTCACTAGAAACTAAATACGTTAAACACTAACAATAACATAATAAGAATATGTTATAGTAAATAGTAATGGACTGATAGTGGTACACAATCAATCAAGTCATGTCGATGAAGAAAATAGGACGAACCTAGGAGAAACGGAGTCGTTATCGGAGGCTGTGACACCAACCAGAGGATCACCGAGAAAATGAACCTTCGGCGGATCAGGTTGCCTGTAAGGAACAGATTCTTCCGCCGCCGGCACTGAGCAGCGGGTATCCGCGCTGGTTTCTTTGACCGGGTTTTCAGGGACCTAACAATAATAACAAAGAACTAACTATTATTACTCCAATTGGATAAAATAAATAATATCTTAAATCCAATAACTGACCTAAGTTTCAATCTTTGTTTCAGTTAGTTAACTAACACTAAAATAACTAAAACTTAGGAACTGTAAGGTTAATAACGCACAGGAGGAATGTAGAGTCTCTTGCGAACGGCGGGGACGTCAGAGTCCGAAGTGGTTTCGAGGAGTGTTTTGAGAGAGATCACTTGCTGGATTGCTTGAGATTTGTTCCAAGACGGTCTTCTCATGCCTGTACGGCCAATCCCCAAAAAGAAAGAGTAAGAACAGATGAAAAGGCACGAGTAAAATACACTAACTCCCGCGACCTTTTTCTTTGAGATATTTGCGACAGTCTTCACGAGTGAGCTGAGAAATGTCATCTTCGGTGAGCTGGTGGAGAGGCTTGTCGAGGAGTGACCTGGAAGCTGTCTCTATGGGTTGCATCGCCGACTTCAGCTGCGGTTGGCGTCAATTGCAGAGTGGTTACGGTGGATTTAATTCGACTGAAACTCTTTGAATTTGGCGAGCAGAGAGGCGAGGAGGAGGATAGAGAGAGTGAGTGAGCGAGTGAGTGCGCCGAGGTTGGTTGGTTGGTTTGGGGCGGAGAGTGATTGGGGTCGCGGCGTCTCACCTTTAAGTTTGTGGGTCTTCAATTATTCTTTTTCCATTATACTTGTACAAACCAATTTTGCAAATGCCAAATTTAATATTAAATTGAGTTTTAATACGGTATTATGTAGTAACGATTAATATCGAGTATCATTTTGAGTAATTTTTTAAATTTATAATGGTGTGGTCGGCCATGCTAGGCCCAGACCCAGGTCCAGGCGTCGACAACCCATTCGTAGGTGATAACCTCCCATGCATACGTAAAAACCTAAACCTAGCGGTTATTCCGTATATAAGGTACTATTTGGCCACGATACAGATACGAGATTACAACCCTAATTTTCTCTGTTCTTAGCAGCCAAAACTCTCTCAAAAAGACTAACTTGAGCGTCGGAAGGGCCTGCCGGCAATCAACCCCGGCGTGCC
Source organism: Erythroxylum pelleterianum (assembly GCA_027563865.1). Classification (NCBI taxonomy): domain Eukaryota; kingdom Viridiplantae; phylum Streptophyta; class Magnoliopsida; order Malpighiales; family Erythroxylaceae; genus Erythroxylum; species Erythroxylum pelleterianum. The sequence continues at coordinate 12,094,123 of JAOQMR010000009.1, read as the reverse complement.
TTATTTGTTTTGCAGGTGTTCTTTAGCTGAAGTCAGTCAGGATTATGGATCCAAGTAACAACGTCCAGTCTCATCAAGTTCAGGCAGAACCAGTTGGCGCCCACCGTGGAGCCCGGCGTTAGGGCACCACGTCTAGAACCACTCAGATAAGTCAGGCGACAGCAGCCAATTCTAATGTAGTTGCTGTCGCGGCACTTGTGCTGCAACGGATAGGTTTGCGGCTACCAACCATCTTTCCACCGGCGCATCATGATTCTCAGACTCGATCACCTTTCATCATCCAAAACCCTAGTACAGATGAACTACCACCTCAAAATCCGAACAACCAAATACAATATTCACATCCGAATGATCAACCGCAACAATCACAAAACCGAGAGCAAGAAGCGCAGAGCGTGGCCCTGGAGGATAACGCTGAGACCAATTCACATCCTCACAACCCTCCTGCACCACAACCAACCTCCCTCACCCAAAAACAAATAGAGGAAGCGACCGATCTACTGATGTAAACCCCCGCTAGGCAGATAGGTGTGATGACCGATCAACACACTGCTGTAGCCCCAAAAAAAATTGTGGATGATCGAATCAATGTAGCTATGAATTTCCGTCCGGATCAACCATCAACACAGTATAGCGCTCCTTTCATCCCGGAGGTCCTAGATAGCCTCCCAGCGGTCAACACTAAGATACCAACGCCCGAAAAATATACTGAAAAGACCGATCCCCTCGATTATTTGCAGCACTTCCAATCGATGATGAATCTGTATTGCGTCCCAGATGCCATTCAGTGTAAGGCTTTCTGTACAGCCTTTCAAGAAGGAGCTCGACGATGGTTCAACAGCTTGCCCCCGCGCTGCATCAGTTGTTTTGAAGATTTCAAGTTGTTGTTCCTCAACCAGTTCGCTACGAGTAAACGGCCACAGAAGACTGCCTTGGAAGTGATGCAGTTGACCCAAGGAAGGAACGAAAGTTTGCGGGAGTTTATCGCTCGGTTCAACAATGAAGCTGTCGAAGTTCCCGACCTCACCTGCTCATCCATGTTGGCCGCCCTTATGAGTAACACGAGGGATGAAGAGTTCAAGAAGTCATTGGCCCTCGATCAGCCTAAGTCTATTCAAGAGATAAGAAATCCGGCGGATAAGTACATCTAGCTCGAGGAAGTGTTAAAAACACAAAACGTAGGACCGCTCGCCAAGTGGCAGAACAGATGACTCACGCAAGCGACAAAAGGATCATTCTACCTGGAGGAAACAGACCGACCGACAGGACCAACGATGGGAATCCTTCACCCCGCTCAATAGGCGGTATGCGGAAGTACTGGCAGCTATGAGAGCAGAGGGGGAATCCCTCCGAGAACCTAGTAAGCTGAAAACTCCCCTCAACAAAAGGGAGGTTAATTTATATTGTCGTTTTCATAGAGATGTAGGTCATGACACGGAGGATTGTTGGGACTTAAAGCGAGAAATTGAATCCCTTATCCAGAGGGGAAAGTTAGGGAGATTTTTGAAGTACGGAACAAATGCCGATCGAGATAATGAAGGTAGAAGCGGTCGATCTGACAACTGGAGAAAGCATTGGAGGCAAAACGACAAGAATGATGGAGGGAGGCAGAATAGGAATACGGACGACCGACGTAACACGAGAGGACAGTCCAGGGCGAGAGGTGATAGAAACACCGAACAATAGGATGATCGATCGGTCAGGGTCATTAACTGAAGTCGTGGAATCCTAAAAACCCGAAGACGTTTTGCCAATAAATAAGCTTTACTCCATTTGTTTCTCTGTTTTGTACTTTAGTATTGGTTACGCATTTGTACACGTAATTCGTGGGTACCTTTTTCCTGATCTTGCCAGTCAAGTTTTTTAACGGCCCACGCCGTTATCATCATCAATAAAGGATTTTAAATTTCTTGGCACAAAAGTCTCATCAAGATGGGCTACAGGGACCTCTACATTCGTTCGGCCAGGTTGCCAAGACAAGATCCTTGGAACCTCAGCCTCAGCATCGGTCGACCTCTACATTCGTTCGGCCAGGTTGCCAAGATAAGATCCTTGGAACCTCGGCCTCAGCATCGGTCGACCTCTACATTCGTTCGGCCAGGTTGTCAAGACAAGATCCTTAGAACCTCGGCCTAAGCATCGGTCGACCTCTACATTCGTTCGGCCAGGTTGCCAAGACAAGATCATTGGAACCCTCGGCCTCAGCATCGGTCGACCTCTACATTCGTTCGGTCAGGTTGCCAAGACAAGATCATTGGAACCTCGGCCTCTTCATCGATCGACCTCTACATTCGTTCGGCCAGGTTGCCAAGACAAGATTCTTGGAACCCTCGGCCTCCGCATCGATCGACCTCTACATTCGTTCGGCCAGGTTGTCAAGACAAGATCCTTGGAACCTCGGCCTCAGCATCGGTCGACCTCTACATTCGTTCGCCCAGGTTGCCAAGACAAGATCCTTGGAACCCTCGGCCTCAGCATCGGTCGACCTCTACATTCGTTCGGTCAGGTTGCCAAAACAAGATCCTTGGAACCCTCGGCCTCAGCATCGGTCGACCTCTACATTTGTTCGGCCAGGTTGCCAAGACAAGATCCTTGGAACCCTTGGCCTCAGCATCCGTCGACCTCTACATTCGTTCGGTCAAGTTACCAAGACGGGATCTTGGAACCAGGCGATGCCGAAAAGATAATCTCGGATCGCTCAGCCTCGACACCGCTCGATCGACGCCAAGAGCCAAAATCTTGGATCGCTCGGCCTCAGTATTGTTCAGGTAATCGACACCCCTACTATTCGAAAAAGTAATCACTCACGCGAAACTCACGAGAGTCTTAAGTTTCATCCAACAGAATTAAAAAGACAACGAAAAGATAAAAATAAAAGTTTTTATTGACAAAAGATGTCCTAGTCACAAGCTCGACCAGATGAGCTTCTCCACTTAGAAATATTATCCTTTCTACCCAGTCTACTGCAAGTATCATCAGTGAGCCTCTCCATGCCAAAGTCAAACAATATGTGCCTACCCAGTCTACTGCAAGTATCATCAATGAGCTTCTCCATGCCAAAGTCAAACAATCTGTCCATTATAGGTTATGGTATATTTGTGTTGACAAGTCCTGTGACAACCAAATTCTTTACAAGCCCACAGTTTTCACCACAGCAAGTCCTGGTCACAAGCCCGACCAGGTGAGCTTTGAGGGTCCTACAGCCCAAGTTAGTGGGGATCTCCAGGAAGAGAAGTAGTTGGATCGACAGGAGGGGAGGTCGGCAAAGCAACCGAGGCGGGACCAGAGTCTGCAGGAAGGACTGGAGAGACACCCCCGTGAGATCGCCCTTCCTCCTCATCCGAGCTAAGGTCTAGCTCCTCATCCGGAACTACCTCTCATTCTCTCTCGGCTATCTCCCTCATTTCCTCCGGAGAAAGGCCGAGCTCGGATGGAAGCAACGGCTCGGCATAATCCTCAAATGACGGACCGTCTGACCCGTCAGGGACGCAAACACTGTGGCAATTCCTTAAGAGGGAAAGAGACAAATCACAAGCGAATTCTAGGCACTCCTCGTGTAGGTGCCGCTCTTTCCACCGCTTGATTGCGTCAATCCTTTCCTCCTTGATAGAGCTTCGCAACTCCATCAGCCTATTCTCAGCCCTCACTTTGTCCCTCACGACCTCGTGACAGTTCTGGAGGAACTTTGATCGAAGCTCTTGTTCCGTCCTCACCTTGGAATGGGCGTCAAGAACTTCTTTCCTCAGGCCCTCGCACTCCCTCACCAGCTCGTCCCTTACCGCGGCCACCCTGCTCTTCTCCTCCTCCCCCGAGGCAAGCTGAGCCTTCAACACGCTCCTGTCTTCCTCCCAAAATTTCTTCTGCTCCTCCAAGGAAGAGAGCTGAGCCTGTAAAAAGTCCTTCTCCTCTTTCGCCTCCGAAAGCTTAGCTCTCAAAACGCGGACCTGCTTGTGAAGACCTTTGACTTCCCGAGCCATCGATTCAAAGACTCCATCGAGTTGATCGATGCGCCGATACGTGGCAAAGGAGAGCGCCAGATCCCTTACGCAGTTGCGCACGAGACTACCCAACAGCTCCTTATTGTCCAGATTACCCAAAACCTCCACGTCCCGGAGAGGAACAACCTTCTGGGCAATTTCGAGGGATACGTCGATGCCCCTCGAAATTGCCCAGAAATGTCAAAGAATGCATTTACAATCATATAAATGTGCAAAATATACATTTAACAACTCAATTATACCCAGAAATGTCAAAGAATGCATTTAACAACTCAATTATACCCAGAAATGTCAAAGAATACATGTACAATTATATAAATGTGCAAAAATATGCATGTCACAATTAATAATGCATGATGTGCAATTAAATTATCAAAACTCACAATTCTAGCCTTAACATGGGTAATGGGATGTTTCACTCAGGGTCAGGTAGATATGGCGTGGAAAAGAAGAGGAGACCCGAGAGTGGCTGAAGCTGCTGAGGCGTCAGTAGTAGTCTGATGACATCGATGGTTGTGGCAGGTGGTGGGTGTTGGTGGTGGTGGGTCGAGACTGGAGAGAGATAGTGAGATGTGTGAGAGAGAAATAAAATATTAGAAGAAGCCAGAGATATGGGGCGTCGGTTGTGGTGGTGGCTGGTGGTGGGTATGTGTTGGTGGTGGTGGCTGGTGGCTGGTGGTGGGCGTCGGCGGTGGGTCGAGACACTCGAGAGAGATAGTAAGATGTGAGAGAAAAAAGTCGAGTGTGGGAGTATGATAAGACTTAGGAGGAGGAGGATAGCAGCACAATGGGGCATCGATGTAGTGGTTGTTGGGTCGACGACAGCAACGGTGAAGAGTAGAAGAAGAGACTTGTGTGAGTGACAGTGTGAGGAGATGAGATGAGAGATACGTTACATATAAAAGGGAAGAACAAATGAAGAATGTGTGTGTTTAGGGTTGAAATTTTTAATTTTTTGTAGATATACTCCTACATTTTTTAAAATTTCCGGTACCGGTCAATATTACAAATACCGTAAGTACCAACTAGTACCGTACGAAATAGGCCGGTACAAACCAGTATTTACACCCATTATACACTACCCCCTATCTCGCTCGCTCCTCGGCTGGTACGGAGCAATATTGTACGAAATAGGCCAGTATGAACCGATATTTACACCTGGTACACACTACTCCCTACCTAGTACCGCTTCTCTGCCAATAGGGAACAATACGCAAAACTCTGGTACAAAACTTTCGTTCCCCGTAAAAAATACATAAAAATACATCTAGTTTAATTTGGTGAACTTATGTTTTTACTTTTTCAACCCAATTTATCTTGCCAACATAAAATAACTCCTAGTATAATTTGACAAATTTATTTAAGAAATTTCTTGACGACGGACATTATACGTGTGGAGGTTGTCGCAAACGTGTGAGCACCCCTTTTCTCCTTGAGAAACAAATGCCATCCATACAACGCCACGTGCTCGGCTATGATACAGTCGTCACCAGCAGAAGGCGACGTTCTGGCCTTTATGCACTCTTCAAGCTGTTCGTCAAGCGACTAAAATGCCCTTAGCTCTTTTTTCATTTTCAGATCTTGCATTAATATCTTCGTAATTTATTTTGGAAAAAGGAAATAGTGAGAATAAAACGGCAGAAAGAAGGCAGCTCAAGGCAACGGCAGAAAGAAAGCAGTTCAAGGCAACGGCTGATCTTTGTTTACGAAAGATGTCCGAACTTGAAGCTGATTTTTAGTCAGCTTTCACGATTTGGAGGCTCTAAACCGCCAAGTATGTACAACAGTATTTAACTAATGACATTACGACACGAGCACCTGGTGGCTTTAACAAAACACCGGTTTCTAGTACAACAGAAACATTATGGTACAACAGTTCCATGCTTATCCCCCTGCTTCAGTACTAGTGATGGTAAACTGGATGACAACAGGAATACCCGTTTTAATCGCTCAATCTCAAAAGCATCTTCGCGCGGTCAACATTATTGAACATCCGCAATGAAATCTTAACATTGCTCTAGTTTAGACTACACCTTCAAGTTTGTGCGAGAATATCTCTCCACAGATGGTGAACTTTCAATATAATTTCCGCTAGGCACTGTAATTGTCAAACGCATCTTCATATCCACTGAAACACAGAGCCTTAACTATGTATCACGTCATCCATGTTTTTTGACAGCCAGTAGCCTGCATGCTAATACAAGTGATCATCACCACCACAAAGCATCTTGGCTCTTCATCATGAAAATTTCAAATTTACTTAGATTATGATCTCTTTATTTGCGTTGCACCAATTAATTCACTAGATAAATCAGCTTCTCTTCGACATTATAATTCTGAGTATCATCTGTGTCTATGCTAAAAAATATAGAACATTTTATCACCTTTGACATTGAGATCAGTAGAGCGATTGAAATTATTTGCCGCATTGTCAACAGAGCTGCCACGCCCAGGTGTTTGAGGCAGTTTGGGTACTGGGGAAGACCATTCCTCCTTTTGGTTCCGCTGGTCAATTAATATTCCATCTCTCATCATATGGTTCAAGTACATATCCAACCCAGTAGCTGGAGGTATTGCCATCTTTCTCTTGGTCTTGAACCTTCAACAAACAAGAGTTTGTGGAACCAAAAACGATACCAACTACACTGCTCGCAATATGTATTATACAGCTAGAAAGAGTGGAGTACCAATTAACGATACCTGTCCTTCCGCTTCTCAATATATCTTTGCACCAAGGCTTTTCTACTTGCTGGACCACCTTAAAGAATATGCAAAGGAAAAAGGGCTAATGAGAAGAAGACGAAAATGCTCAACTGTGATTATGAATAAATATGTAGAATTACTATTAATTACCAAACTTTTTAGAATAGGCCTGTCGTACTATAGGCAGAAAGTAACAACTTTGCGGCAGTGTAAATGGAAAAGGAGAGAGATCATGGTGTAATGACCACTACCAAGAGGATCGCATTATTGAAACTGACGTCTCAGAATTCACTCGGAACAAAAATATTTGACAAATTACTCGACAATCTATAACAGTAACTCGTTAAAGAAAATTGAGAAATGTATGGCCAAGAATACAATTTCAGTCAAATAGCTCAAACATGATAGTGAAACAAAAATGAGATGAGAATGTCCTCTGTAACAATGCAAGAGTTGGTGAAAGAGGCTGCATTGAAGTAAAGCTAAAATAACGAAGGCTGCTTTTGCTGCGAGAAGCTGAAGACTGTAAGCGACTAGTCAAGTAAAATCTAGACAGCCCGCCAGGTACATCAAAATTTAACCGAGGCTGCTTTATCCTGCGGGAAGCTGAAGACTGTTAGGGACTAGTCAAGTAAAATATAGACAGCCCGGCAGGTACATCTGCAACTACAGTTGCCCCCAAAATTCCGTGGTTAACATCAGTCAAACGTCAAAAAGACACCACCAACAATACAATACTTTTGAAGTTCCATACTTTATGCCATCTTTAACCATCCTACTAAATTTATTATAAAAAAGAATCTTTTAAGAATCTTTTAATACTAAATTTAGTGTTACTCCAATCCTCGTACCAAATTTAGTGATCAAATATTTTCAAAGAATATTTCATAATAATTTAGTTATTAACTAAATTAATTTATATTTACATAATAATTTTATTTATTTATTTATAAAATTAAAATAAAATCATTATTCTTAATTAATTAACATATACTTTATATTAAATTAATATTGTTTAACATATATAATTAATATTATTGCAATAACAAATTAATAATATGCACAAATATAATATTTTTATTACATATTTAATCTCTAATCCTCTGAATTACCATATCGTTCCCACATTATTCTTAAAATATTTCAGATTTACATTTTATTCTTAAAATATTTTATTAATAAATTTATAACACTTATAAATAAGAATTATAAATAAATGTTAAAAATAAATTTAATATTATATTCAATATTAATATCATTTTAAATGTTTCAATGAGATCTTTATAATGATATATTTTGTATAAAATAATATATATTTTAAATTTAATTAGTTATCTAAATTATGTAAATAAATCATATTATAAGGACATAAAAAGAATACGTAAATAAGAAAATGATCAAATATGTCATTTATAACTTTTGGTGCATGAATAGTAACACACTAAATTTGGCGTGTTATTATTCATTACATCAAAATGATGTCCAAATTTGGTGTGTTTTTTGGATTGAATTTAACAAACCAAAATATCAACTAGAGTGTTTTGGTTTGTTGGTTGGAGATGCCTCAGGCCAAAATTGGTGCTCAATTAAAGAGATACGGCTTATAATTAGAAAGCTAAGGCCAGAGAATTTAACACCGTTCAGCATCCCACCTTTTGGCACAATTGGAAATGTCAGCATTGGATTTGGAGTTGCTTTAACACCTGGAGTTTCAACCTGGCCTGGAAACAGAAGTGGCTTTGCAGCAAGCTGCATTATTGCTCGTGCCTGCCAATAATCACATCAGTAGGACAGCGTACAATATTACGCCGCATGCTTTTTACGTAAAAGAAACCAAAATTTACCTTATCTCTCGATACATCATCGTAAACGTTTACCTCCCCACAGTAAAATATGGTCATTTGTCCTGCTGACTCGACTACTGTACCTTTAGCTCTGACATTTTAAAATGAACTTCAGTTAATCGTCCGCGCCACTATAAAAGGACCTGCCATTGTCCCCTCAAAAACAGGGCAATTATTTTTTGGATGCGTGACAAACTCATACGCACAACCGGATTAGATTCTAATGTCTAGTGTCCAATATATAAGATCCCAACAAAGGTTAAGTAAATTGTATCCGTAAACATTTTAAAAAAGGAAAAAATCTCAATAGCATTTGACAGGGGCCCGGTGAAAATTAACACCAATATCACATTGAAGGCGGTTATCTAAGATTAACCCTTTTTCCCCCCTTAGAATTCAACATGAACCAGCTGATCATACATCAGAAACCTAGGAAGGGTAAAAGATTTGGTGTTCAGGCCGGAGAAAAATTGCCCTCAAGTCTTTGCGCGTCAAACTACACTGAGAAAAGTCGTACTGTGAGGCCCAAGTCTACAAATAAAGAAACATCTAGTGGAACCTACTACGCTGCTAGTTAAGGGTCCCCAACCCCAATTACTGGGTACATATAGAGTCCATTATGAACCAAAATACGCAAAATAGCCCACAGTGAAAATACAAAATAGTATCAAGTCATAGTGGTAACGAAATAAGGAGCGACCTGGTAGATTCCAAGTCGTTATTGGAGGCGGCAAGACCAACCGGAGAGTCACCGTGAACATGGACCGTCGAAACTGAAACCTCCGCCGGCAGATAGTTGTGGGGATTTTGGGCACTCGTTTCCTTGATCGAAGCACAAGAATTTTCAGGGGCCGACACTAACTCGCAAACTATTAAGTTAATGAATTAAAACAAAATACCTGGAATATTATAACTGCCGTCAACGGTCTCGTTTTTATTTAAGTAGACTCGATTGATAATTGCAATTTACGAACTACAAGATAGAGATGGTAAGAGGAGGAGGATAGTAGCTGAGAAACGTACGCGAATGTACGGTCGCTTTCGAGCACCGGGGAGATCAGAATCCAGCGGCGTTTCGAGGAGTGTTTTCAGAGAGAACACTTGCTGTAAAGCCTGCGATTTGTTCCAAGACGGCCTTCTCATGCCTGTGCGGTCAACGTCAAAAACAAGAGTAAGAACAAGTAAAAGCGTTGATTAATACACTCACTGACTCATTGACGGAGAGACAGAGACAGAGAGAAACCTTTTTCTTTGAGGTACTTACGGCAGTCTTCACGAGTGAGTTGAGAAACGTCGTCTCCCGTGAGTTGGTAGAGAGGCTTGTGGAGGAGTGACCTGGAGGCGTAGTATTCCGGCGGCGGCATAGCGTCTTTCCGGTGAAGTACCAGCCGGTGCGTGTTAAATACGGATTGAACTTAAGCTACGGGCAGGTAGCTATAGCAAACGCAACTGTGGGGAACTTTTGTGTTGGAGAGACGGATTGAGTATTGAGAGTTTGGGTTCGCGATGTCTGACCTTTAAGTTTGTGGATCTTCTTAAGTCTCTCCAAGTGTTCTTAAAAGGAACAAGAGAAAAAGTAAAGTAATTACTAATTATTTTTAAAAAATTATATGTCGAAAAAACGTGAGTTATATGACATGCTAAAATTATGCGATGAAAGACAAAGGGAGGTACGGACGATAAGAAAGGAAAGTACCCCTCAGTTGCCACGCGTAAAAGGCCCACGTGTTCTCCGGTTCTTGCTTACTAAATGAGAAGACCACGTTTCAGATTCTTAGGGCTTCTAGTTCTTGGAGATAGGACCACCTAGGCAAATTAATATCGCATTCTGTTGACCTTTGATCACATCATTATAATCAATCAAAA
>JAOQMR010000009.1:12015363-12030281 GCA_027563865.1 Erythroxylum pelleterianum | reverse complement strand
TTGTTGTTGTGTGAATATTAACTTCTGATTTTGTTGTAGAAAATTACAAAAAGATTAAAGATCTATTCAACCCCCCCTTCTAGATCGCTTACAAGATACATTTTGTAGCGATGCCTATTCACCTTAAAGGTTTCTTTGTTTTCATTTTTCAATTCGAGGGCTCTATAAACAAGGACTTAGGTGACTGTAAATGGTCCACTCCATCGCGATTTAAGTTTCATTGGGAACAACCTCAACCCGAAATTTTACAGCAAAACTGCATCTCCTACCTCGAATTCCTTCTGCTTAAGATGAGAGTCGTGTCATCTCTTCACCTTCTCCTTGTAAAGTTTGGCGTTTTCATACGCATTGTAATGAAACTCTTCGCGTTAATTTAATTACAGAAGTCGTTTCTCACCCGCTTGCTTCCAATGAAAATTTGAAACTTTATTGCCCAATATGCTCAATGCTCTAATTCCATAGGCAAATGATAAGATTTACTATATACAAGTCAAAAGGGCTTCATTCCAATTAGTGTTTTAAATGCGGTTCGGTAAGCCTATGAAGCAGCATCTAGTTTTAATGCCCAGAACTTCTTAAAACTACTAACCATCTTTTCTAAAATTTGTTTAAGTTCCCAATTCACAACTTCCACTTGTCCACTCACTTGTGGGTGATAATGCGTGGCAACTCGATGGTGGACTCCGTATCTTTTTAAGAGAGCATCAAAGGATCTTTTACAAAAAAGTACCATCGCTTATTATTGTTCGTGGCACTTCAAATCAGTTGAATATCCACTTTATGAATTCATATACAACCTTCCTATCATTAATCGGAGATGCCATAACTTTGGCCTAGTGAGATACGTAGTCTACTTCCATTAAAATGTATATGTTCCCTATGGAGGATGGGAAAGGACCCATGAAGTCGATGCCCCACACATCGAAGACTTTGACTTCTAAGATGTTGGATAAGGGCAACTTATCTGTTTTGGAGATGTTGCCCACTCTTTGACAGTGATCAAATTGTGCCACGAAAGCTTGAGCGTTGTTAAATAGATGTGACCAATAGAATCCACACTTGAGTACTCGACCTACCATCTTGTTTGCTCTATAATGGCTAGTATACTGTGCTTCATAACACTGTGTTAGTATGTCCAACATCTCATCATCCAAAACACATAATCTCATTAGCCCATTAGCACAAGTCTTATATAAGATTAGCTCATCCTATAAATATCGGGTGCACTCTCACAAAAATCATTTTCACAGTTGATATGATTGGTCAGAAGGGATCTTACCACTGATGACAAAATTTACAATATCTGTGAACCATATTGTCGCCAAACTATTGAGTAGTATCAGGGTTTCATCAGGGAATTTTTCCTTGGAAGTGATAAGTGATCCGTCAGCACATTCTCCGCTCCTTTCTAATCTCTTGCTTCTATGTCAAACTCTTATAAGAGTAGCACCCATCAAATTAGCCTCAGCTTCACCTTGTTCTTAGTAAGCAAATATGTAAACACAACATGATCGGTAAATACGATCACTTTAGAGCCCAAAAGGTATGACAAAAACTTATCTCATGTATACACCACTACAAGTAATTCCTTTTCCATGGTGGTATAATTTAGTTGAGGTCTTGTAAATGTATTGCTTACATAGTAAATCGCACATGATCTTGAATGGGGGTGTCCAATTGGGTGGCACTAAGATTGTAGCTAATGTGAGTGCCTCCTTTAATTGATTGAATGTAGTTAAACAGTTATCATCAAGAAAGAAAGGCATATCCTTACTAACGAGTTTGTAAAGGGTTGTACAATCTGCGAGCAATCTTTAATAAAGCGACGGCATAATTCTGTATGGACTAAGAATGCCCGCATACCCTTGACATTGATTGGAGGTAGGGGTTTCTTTATAACCTCCATTTTGCTCTATCCACTTCAAATCCTTGGTGCAAAATTTTGTGCCCAAGCACTACCCCCTTTTGCACCATAAAGTCACACCTCTCCCAATTTAACACTAAATGTGGTTATTCACATCTTTGGGGTACGTTGTACTAGTTGGTTAAACACTTCTCAAAAGAATCTCCAAAGACAAAAAATAATCCATGAAAACTTCCATTATATCTTCAATCATGTCCTTAAAGAAAGACGACATGTACCTTTGAAATGTAGCTAGGGCATTGCATAACCGAAAAGGCATCTATCTATACGTAAAGGTACCATAAGGACATGTGAATGTGGTCTTTTCTTGGTTTTCAGGTTAGATGAATATCTGATTGTACCTTGAGTAACCATCTAAGAAGCAATAGAATGAGTGACTAGCTACTCTTTTTATCATTTTATCTACAAATGGGAGACAAAATGGTCCTTTTTAATCACTTTGTTGAGTTTACGGTAGTTTATTCACACTCTCTATCTCGTGACTGCTCTTGTTGAAATTAACTATCTACTTTCACTCTCCTTTAGGATCTTTCCACCCAGGATTATAAGTGTTTGAGTATGAGTTGTTTCCCCCTCCTCAACCAAACCATGTCCCTAAGTAATTGAGCTGCTCCGATTGATTATTTTGCATCAGAAAGTAACCAATGGTGTCATGATTTTCTTATCCATATAACTGACATCTTTGCTAAAGTGCTTTAACAGTAGCTGAAGAGGAGGCCTTTATGTTATTCAGTTGTTGGGTTAAGTTGTCAATTTTATCTTACATCTTCTTTATTGGGTCAACAATTATGGCTCCCTTTTGATCTCAGAGGATTGTATGTTGTCTACTCCTATCCATCGTCTAAAGAAAACTGTTACTTGTTATTTCCTTCAACAAATCCTTTGCTTCTTCAACCACCTTCCTCATTAAAGACCCACCAGATGTTGCATCTATGGTACCTCGCCTAGATAGAGTGACTCCATTCTAAAAGATTTGCAACAAGAATTCCTTTGGAAAATTATAGTGAAGGCACCCCCTTTGCAAATCCTTATATCTTTCTCATGCCTCATAAAGTGACTACCTATGACTTTGTTGGAAATTCGCAATTTCCTTTATCAGTTTCGTAGTCTTTGTAAGGGGAAAGTAGTTATCCAGGAAAGCACATACCAATTGCTCCCAACTTATGACATTTGCAAAGCTTGGGGAACGATACCATGCCTTGGCTCTATCCCTTAGAGTGAAAGGAAAGGGCCTCATCCTAACGACATCTTTCGACATCTTATGATATTGAAAAATATCACATATTTCCAGGAAGTTAACTATATAAACGTTAGGATCCTCATTAGTCAATTTGTAAAATTGCACATTGTTTGTAGCATGTTAAGCAAGGCTGGCTTAATCTCAAATAAGGGTGCTTGTACTGGTATTCAAGTCATGCCTTCATTTATACAATTGAACCCTGGTCTCAAGAAATTTATAAGGATTTAAGGTTTCTTTCCTTGATTGAATTCGTCCGCCATTGGTTCTTCTATTTCTTCTTCGCGTCTTTCTATTCGGATTGCTCGCTCTAAATGAGCAATGTCAAGTTCCAATGTTTTGATGATCTGACTTGAACTTCAGGTGACTCTTGCGTTCAGACAACTGCAAGGACATAAGAGAAACAAAACTTTCTTAAACTAAAAGAATTTAACTAATCCTAGCTAATTTCCTAGCAACGACGCCAAAATTTGTTGAGCAAGTATTAATTTTATAAAACCCTCAATATTTTGCAAAGGCATAGGTCATAAGCGTAGTATATGAGATGTTGATCCTACAACGAATTAGTGAACTAATTGAATCCTAATTTATCTAAGGCTTAAAATTATAATTAAAATGAAAATAAAAATGATCAAGAAATTAAGCGATTGAATATGGATTGATTGAAAATGAAATTGAAAAATTAACAAATGAAATTCAAAAATTAGCACAACCAATTAACAATTGGAAACTCACACAAGGAAGATTAACCAATTATTAGAGAAGGGAATTTATCTTATCATCTAATGCTAACTTAATCACTTTTGAGTTAATTTTGTGTCTATCCTAGAAGATAAAGCGATGATTATTCTTTCTCTAGTTATAATCATTTAACCCTAAATCATAAACCCCAAATGTCTGAAATAACCTTCAAAAGTTGAGTTCAGAAGCAATTCTTGCGTATGTTATCGTGCCTGCAACGATTGTGACACTTAAAATTTGTCTTCTTTCATGATTCTGACTAATGAGTGATGATGGTAGCCTTGTCTTGTTTGGTTTTTGCCACGATCGTGGTCAATAAGTCACAATCGTGGTTAATGAGTTACGATTATGACTGGTATGTCATAATCGTGGCCTTGGCTCCTCCTCCAAGCTTTCTCCAAATCTTCTCTGGTCTTCTTTACCTAGTATCAAATGCTATCAAACTCGTCAAAACACCTCAAACACACAAAATTAAAACCTAATAAGATACTCTAAACCACATAGCACTCCAAAAACACAAACACATAATCATACTAATAAACCTAAACAAGGACAAATTATCTAATTAACAACTAAAAACATGCTAGATTACACACTAAAACATAATGCAACCTATAACTATCATTAGTTCAAGGAACTTGTTCTCTATCGGACATGAGGCATCTATTAAAATATGTTTCATATTTTCATAAGTTTATTACTTAATTTAGTTTCCTATCTCTGTAGGTTTTTTGCTTGAGTTTGTTTTCTATTTCTATAGAATTTCTACTTAGTATGGTTTTTGAATTTAAGAAATTTTGTATTTTCTCTTGGTTTCCTATTTTACTTTGAATTAGGATTGCTTTTTTAAGCCCATAAATAGGCCTTTTAATTATTGTATTTGACATTTAATAAATAATATTCTCATATTTAGTTAGTTTTAAGCTTTCTCTACAAATGGATTCTCAAGTTTCTTCAAATTAAGTGTATTGCTTAGATTGTTTTGTTACATGCTTCGACAACTGGTATCAGAGCAGGTTAAATCGACCCCTTTACAGCTTGTGATTGCAATAAAAACACAAATCGCAACACAGATAACCCTCAGTTGGTACCAAAGGGAGGCACTAAGGGAGATGGAGCATTAGATTATCCAGTGGTTAGAGGATCGTTTTAGGGAGATCCTAAAGTAACTCAGTGCCCTTAACCCTCTTACTAACAAGGACAGGAACAATGATAGAGATTGTGATAAGGAAGAACAAGCTCTAAGGCACCCTATTAAGAGACTTGTTCCTGCGTGGGATTAGAGGTAGTCTGCCTACAACAACGAATTGAAGGTGTTCTCGTATGATAGACCACATAACTAAAGAAATCTTGAAGGCAATTTTAAATTTAGATTAGATATTCTTGTCTTCAATAGTGATAATAATATTGAAGGAGTTTTTAATTGGATCATAAATGTTAAGTGATTCTTTGATTATCATAAGATCTCAGAAGAGAGAAAGGTAAAGTTAGTGGCTTGTAGGTTGAAAGAAGTCACTTATACTTGGTAGGAGATGACCAAAGATAGGAGACGACATAATGGAAAGGATTTTATTCAGTCTTGGATAGCCTCTAAAATGGATAATTCAGAGGGATTCTACCATCTGATTATGAGCAAATTTTGTTCCAATAATACCAATGATGCATACAAGGTTCATGGTCAATGTAAGATTACATTATAAAATTGATAACATTATCTCAATATAATGATATGAGAGAAACAAAGAGGCAAATGATTTTAAGATTCTTGGATGATTTGAGACATGCCTTACAAAATTAAGATTCTTGGATGATTTGGATGCTTTAAATTATCGATTTAAACTTTTGCAAAGGAAAAAAATGGCATTAAGGTAGAATTCTTAACTCAAGAAGGGCAAAATTAAGCTTCCTTGTAGAAGTTATATTAGAGAAACTTATAAAATTTCTATAAAAAGGATGAAGACCCTAATAAAACCTCCTTCATGTGGGACTCGTTTCAAGGAAAAGAAGGTAATGGGTAAGCAAAAGGTGGGAAAAATTAAGTGGTTAAAGAGAACAATCCATATGCCAAGCCTCAACTTGGAGTTTGCTACAGCTGTGGAGAATCGAGAAATTTATCAAACCAATGTCCTTATTAAGAAGTAAATATGATGGAGCAAGAGGAAGATGATAATGTCATTATCTAAGAATATGATGGTGATGATGAAGAGGATGAGACCTAGGAGGAAGAAATTGAGGGGCGGCAGAATTATATAATTCAAAAGTTACTACAGTCACTTAAGTATCTTATATACCATATTATATGACAATCATATTACTACTAAAACAATGGTTTAAGCAATAATATGATTATCATATAATATGGTAACTGTGGTTTAGTAAGAGAATTCTATAAGATTATCTTTATTAATTATTTTTTAAATCTTTATACTTACAGCTCAATTATCATCATAATTAAGAGAAATTGCCCTAAATAAATACTTAGATATTTGATAAGGCTTTAGCTTCTTTTGTATGTCTAATGGATATAATGTATTAATATACATTACTATTTTAAAATTGCAAGGATTTATGTCAAGTTCATTAAAGAACTTATTGATCCAAAATTCCATGTAATCATTTACACTAAATAAAAAATGTATTAGGGATTAAATTAGCAATCGAAGCTACATTGAAACCTTTTCATCTCAAAATAATATTTTCTAAGCAAAATATATCTTAACTAGAACCCACTTCTGCTAAACTAAAGTTTATATCCATGTAACCTTGAACTCAAATATCAACTTATGCATAGAATAATAAATATCTTTAATGCCTCATAAGTATTAAATATCTCAAATGCTAAACATCTTAGCATGTTATCTATGTAACTGAATTATAATAAGTAAGCAACTTTTATATCAATCTCTATAAATCTATGTTCTTAAAACTGAATTTGTTATATTTTTATATCCAACATAAAGTTGCTTTTAGATTATCATATCTTTAACATAAAGTTGCTTTTAGATTATCATCTCAGCTAAGGCATTATTTTCGTTGGATGTATAGTTATGAGATCTGAAGTTTTTCAAACTTCATCTAACTTCTACTACTTATATTAAGAATCATTCTCATATAAGTTTGCATTGAAACAAACATTATTCAATGGAGTTTGTAAGATCATATCCAACCTTTTAGATATATCTTAACTTTCTATTATCCAATTTAATTCTAAAATTAATAGATGATATATACTTGAACTAAGCATCACATTTCTAAATCATTAACTTTAACTCTTTCAAAATCTTAACATTCTATGTCTAATATGAATCTTGCTAATTAATTTAATAGGAACTATTTAAGGCAAGTTATTATACTAGTAATAACAATAAAAGAAATAAATATTACATTGTATTTTCTACTTATATAAATCCATACAATTATGATATTTATTTATAGAGTTATTCACTAGAGGATCTCATTCCTTATAGATAACCAAGGATCTAACTACATCAATCCCATTGAAGTGTTTCATATTCGCAATGCTTAATTTTTCTTAGATTTTTAGCTTTTCAAATTGTAAATTAATATTTCATTTAATATGTATGACAATCAAATAAAGTCATTAGTAAATGAAATGAAATACAAGTATTCGTCCTTTTATGAATTATCATTACATTTAATATGTCATATATAAGATTTAATAATTTAATATTATAATTGTTGGTGGAACTCTCATCTATACCCTAAATTAATTCCTAACTTCCTGCAATTAAACAAAATAATAAAGGAAAGTAGGAGTCAATCCTATGAGGAATTGTTGTTTATCAGTCATCACGAAAGAAAATAATTAATAGAAAGGGGGGTTGATCAATTTTGCAATAAGTAAAATAAAAAAAAAGTAATAAAATGAAGTTTTAAATAAGACAAACCTTGGTTTATGGTTGCTTCCATTCTTGCAACTATGATTGATCATTTGTATAATACTAATTATTTTATTAATCAGATATTTGATTTGATACTAAATATTTGTCTTCTCTTAAAATTAGTTAATCAAAAATACGTAATCCAATTAACCATTATTACTTAATAACCTTGGATACAATCCAAAATATAATAAAACAATAGCTTGACGGAAAGAAATACTATTGGAGCAAGATAACACAACATTTATGGTTGCATTTAATATAGTTGAATGCTTTTCCTAAGGGTAATAATTTCTAATGCGGCAAATGAAAACTCCTAGTTGTTACAAATGATTAAAAGAATTGAACTTTTACGAATTCAAACTTTAATCTAGCAAATGATTATTTCAACCAATAAATTAATAACACGCATTAGAAATCAATTAAAAATAATCATAAAATAGAAGCAAAGAAAAGTAATTCAATATATGAATAAATGAAATACTCTACTATAATACCCAATTGTCTATCAATCTTCAAAGTTCTAAAATGGGCTTTCAGTTCCTTCAACTAAAAATAAAGGACTTAGCCAACAATGGCCATTTTTGTGATTAAAAACTAAAGAAAGGCTACTCTAATATCTACAAATGAAAGAAAATAAGAGGACGCTGAAAACCTGAAAAAAAGTAGCTAGTCGTATGGAATGCTTTCTTTCTTCACATCTTGGTCATATTTATAGTAATTGAAACCTATTTGAAGATCTTGGTTATAATTCTTCGGATCTCCCAAATTATAAATTCATTGATTTTCACGTAGATCTAGCCAAGATAAGCTTCAAAAAAGTTTAACATGTTTTTCTCTTGGACCATTCACACCTTCCAGATTCCGCATCATTCACACCTTTTCCAGTTTCAACCTGTAATGCCAATCATTTACTTCTTTCTTGCTTACACCTTAAAAGATTCATTTCAAAATTTGTAAGAATTTCAATTACCTTCTCCAATGATAGATCATTACTATCGTGGGCCTCCTTTATTGTTGCAATTTTCAGAATAAATTTAGGAGGTAGTGATCTCAACGTCTTCTTGACTAGTTTCAAATTGGAATATTTCTTCTTCAGTTGATATGCTTGATTCGCTATATTGCATAATCTTTCATGAAAGTCCCTTATAGTCTTATTTTCATCCATCTTTAGTACTTCAAACCCCACAGCTAATATCTGTAGTTTTGACACTATCATAGATTTGGACCCTTCATGAATAGTCTGCAAAACATCCCACGCTTCTTTGTTCGATTCACAGGCTGATATCATTGAGAAGCGTCCTTCATCAACAGCACTAAAAATTTCACGCATTGCTTGTAAGTTTCCAAGTGCACTTTCTTCTTTAGCTATTGTCCATTTAGATGGGTCTTTTTGAACTATCTCTCCTTTATCATCAGTAATCATCAGATGGGTCCACCCATGTACTACCAAATGCTAAGCTTTTGTACCCTGAGCTTGGATGAAGACTCTCACCTGTGATTTTCATATATGATAGTTAGAGCCATCCAATAGTGGTGGTCTAGTGATCGATGCACCCTCTCTTGTAGTCATATTCACGAAACTCAGATCTGCACCAACTTGCTACTAAGTTCTGATTTGGTGACCTTCTCTGATACCAATTGAAAAATCGTATAAGTGGTTGTTTTACAAATTTTTTGATATGTTTATGGAAAACACAAATAATTGAAAAATTAAAAGCACCAAATTACATGATACCAAGATTTGTTAACGCAGTTCAGCACATCTTGCCTATGTCTGCGGCTTCTCAGCTAGCTTTACACCCATATGATGCACCACACACCCTCTTAAGATAGACTTCAATCCAAGATGAGATTCTTTCATAACTAGAAGATTATCTATATAGTTTTTGAATCCAAGTTAAACAAGGATTATTAATTAGTTATGATTTTCCAATTAGTAAAAATATCTGATAAGTCCAATTTAAAAAATCATGCCAAAAAAAACCATAAGTAGATATAAACACCATATATCTAACAGTTATAAATGAATTATTATAACCGCAACCATCTCTAAACCTGACAGAGGAGAGGTCATAGCAGAAGACACAAAATTTCGGTCGTAAATACCGTCTCTATATACCGACCGAATAGTTCGGTCGGTATTTTTACCTTCGGGACAATTACCGACCGAATGTCTCGGGCACCAAATACCGTCGGTATTTGGTTTTACCGACGGAAAACAATATTTTACCGACGGGGTTTTCGGTCGGTGAATAGCTAATTTCTAGTAGTGTGTATGTTAACGTGATTCACCGAGAAGTCTTCACAAAATAGAGTTCTATCTTCGTACAAACTCTTATCAAAAAATATCCAATATAGCATTTTAATTTCAGCCTCCAAGATAGCTATGATTAATCAATAAAATCCAAGATATTAATTCTATCCTAACTTGATTTTTAATTTGAAGCTAATTAGCATTATTTTGATAATCCAATTAGCAAATGATGTCAAAATTAATAATAAGATACCTTACATAACATCTTTCATTATTAGTTCTTGCTTAGACTTGAAAGCAATACATGTGGGACTCGTTTAGCTTTCTCAAGTCTGGCGATTTGGAAGGATTCGCCGGCCAGATTATCAATTATATAATGGTTTAATCTTGCTCTTGCATTTGCCGTTGGACTGACTTGCTCTTTTAGCTTTGGTAAGTAGCATCTTACATTGAACTTCCAATTTTCATTCATAGAATTAAAGAGAAAACTAACCAACGTTGATGTATGAAAAGAAACTTAGGGGGGAATTAGCTTCCGCGCTGCTCAATGTTATTCTATTAAAATAAGATATATTTTTCATCAGGAATTTTAGACTTAGCTCAAAATCTCTAGTTTTAATACACAAATTTTTATTTTGTATCGAAATTAGTCTAGTCTAATAAGGACTTCCGTTAAGTTTGCACATGTAACACGATATTATTATTTTTAAGAACTTAGGATACGTATTATTAATATAATTTAATTGAAAAGTAACAAAATTTGAACTTGTTTAAATATAATTAGGGAATCTATGTAAATCATAATTGGAATTTTATCCCAATTTCAACAACCCTGAATTTCTAACCTTTGGCTATGCTCATTGTTATTTTTTATAACAGGAAAAATCCTTTTTGAATCTGTGATACTGTCTGCGGTGGTCATTGGAGTTGTTACTCTATGCACGTTCTGGATCGAGTTCAAGGGCTATAATTTTCAGCCCCATCTTCCTTTCTTGATATCTGTCCTAATCACTCTTTTGTTTTTTGCCCTTGTTCAGGTACGTATATATCTTAATTTTCAATCGGAATTTCTATGTTGTGAAATGATAAACTAGTGAGGGTAATTTAATTAGTTTTAGAGATGATAATTCAGCAAGTAACTCTTGTTTTATTTTAATTTATGAGCAAAAAAATCAGCAAGATAAAATTGTGAAACTGATATAAAATATCTATAGAAAACTTATTCTACTAAATATCAAATGACTCACATCTCGTCGACTAAATTTCAAATAATTTTTGGAAAACTTGCTAACTAAATATATGCTACATCAACTCAATTCATTCACAAAATCATGGCAACGTGACTTTTATTTAAAAATAGGAATTTATCTCCATAAGATTGCTACATCAATTCGATTCATTCACAAAATCATGGCAAAAAAACAGAGGTTCCACCGGATTAAACAATAACATTTAGTCAGTATTACTCTTAACTCTTAAGGGATGTTTCTGTTATGTATGCCTGTGAACTCATCTGCCTTTTTTTTACCCCAACATATGGCAGGTCTACTTTCCCTTGGATAAAATTTCCTTCGCCATCATTGGATTGTTGATGTCAATATTATTTTGCGGATGCAATGTTTATGGAGCAAATTTCCTAATAATTGATGAGGATAATTGGTCATGCCTTGAACTTGAATCTACTCTGTATGCGGTGTTAATTGGTTTTATACTTGGTGGAATCGCTAAGTGCTGTGGGATAGGAAGCGCCTAAGCCAGGAGGGAAGGGAAGCTACTGTACGGCAAATCTTTCAATATTATGTCTTTTTAGAAAATAAATTAATTAAATATAATGTTTAGCAAAGACAAAATTTGTATTAAATTTAAAATATCATCAAATTTCTAGTAAATTATAATTAAAATTTAGAAGTTTTTCTTGACCATAGTGGGGGCAGCTACGGAATTTAAAGTCTTTAGTTAAGATTTTTTAGAAAAAGAAACAATTAAAAAATAAAATTTATGGAAATAAAAATCAAATGAAATAGTCTTATTAAAGATATTTTTTCTGTGATGGTTGATCCCAACTTCTCGATACGATTAGGCTTCTATTTACGAAGATTTCAAAGTATACGGAGGAATCACCATGAAATAAAATGCAAATCTTCAAGCGAAAAACCTTTTCTAAAGATATAATTAAGCAATTTGTACGTGCATGCAGCATACCTTTATTCCTCTCTAACTTTTCGTTTCCCCCTTCATGCCAAGCTACGAACATTCCCTGCTTTAATTCACTGAGAATTACTTCACCGGAAGCGAAACATGGAGGCTGGTGGTCCTTCAAGAAGATCACTTGTTTCCAACTTTTTTTTTTTGGTAAATCAGTAAAGAATTAATTAATAAAATCAAAATAATGTACAAAAAAGGGTCTAAACCCGGAGCCGAGAAACATAAAAAATAATGAACAAAGCTACGAGCCACACTCCTAACCAAAGATTGCTCTAGGCATTAACTTCTGAAATAAGCTACAAACCAACTCATACCAAAGAAAACAAAAACCTCCCTAGGTTGGGAGGAGAGGAAAATCGCCTGAAGGATGCCGGAACTCAAATGTGATTGTGAAGCTAAAGGGGGTCGAGCGCTGAAACCGAATGGAAGAAATTGAGTTGACTCATTGATGCGTCCACAGATAAATCGGGACCCGCCCTCCAAAGGAAGGCAGGGTAAGCAATAACAGTCCAATGAATCCACAATGCAGGACCTGACCTGTAAGAGAAAATGAATAGAAAACATTACCTCCTCTCGGTGTTTAGGCTGAGAAGTTCCCTAACGTGGGAGATTACTCCGGAAAGTACACGCTCCTCAGACAAGGCTTCATTTTTAAAGGTTCGTGCATTGCGTTCTGTCCAAAGGTGATAAACCGTTGTGGAAAGCAGAAGAGGGAAGAGAGAGGTAACAGAAGCTCTGGAATTGGAAACTGATAAGAACCAGGAGAGAATAGTAGAAAGGGTAGGGCGATGGAAGGTAGGCAAATTAAAATGGGAAAGGCAGTGGTCCAAGATAGTGTTGGAGAAAGGGCAGGCAAAAAATAAGTGGTCGGAGGATTCATTAGCTGAAAGACACAGAGAACAATGGTTTGGAGTGGAGAGGAAAGTAAGCTTATCCCTGGTGGGAAGCTTCTGCAGGAAAGCAAGCCATAAAGTAAAAGAGCAGCGAGGTTTACTGTATTTGGACCATACCAGATTGTACCAAGGAACGGCCGATAAAGGAGGACGCAAGAATTGGTAGGCAGACACATTAGTATAACACTTAGTAGGACTAGCTAACCATTCCAAACAGTCTGGTAAGGAACTGTTAGGGGAATAAGTGGGAGGAACCAGACGGTGAAGGAGGTTCAGGGATACCACACTCCAGCTCCAAATACCATTGCAGAGGACTTCTGAAACTCGTGCTGTAAGAGGAAGCTCCGAACCATTAATCTCCCTAGGAGTAGATAGGGACTGCAGAATGCCACTCGGGTGCCAAGGGTCCTTCCAGAAAACGGTAGACCGACCATCCCCAATCCTAAATCTAAATTGAGAACACAACTTATCCCGGACTGATAAAATCTTTCTCCAACTCCAAGAACTATTATAGGAAGGCTGGGCACTCCAAAAGTTATGCCTACGCAAAATTATAGTATGAACCCACTTAACCCAGAGAGCTTCCTTATCAGTAAACAAAAACCAGATCCGTTTACCTAACAGGACTTGATTCCAAGTAGTCAAGTGCTTAATGCCAAGACCTCCTTCCTTTTTAGGACGACAAATATCACTCCACTTAACCCTAGCCTGAGAATGAGAATCTACCTTTCCTGCCCACAAAAAATTCCTAAGCTTAGCCTCAGTGTCCTTAAGAATAGGAGAAGGAAGAATGAAATGAGAGGACCAGTAGACATGGAAGGAAGAGATAACAGAGATAACCAATTGAAGTCTACCTACATAAGAAAGATTCCTATGAGTCCAACAATTGATCCTAGTTTTTATTCTATCAATAAGAGGGGCACAATCCCTTTGAGAAAGACGACCCGTGATGAGAGGAACGCCAAGATACCTAAATGGGAGGGAGCCTTGCTGAAGGCCTGACACTAGGTGCATTCTACGGCTCAAATGACTAGCATCTGGGGATAAATAAAACTCACTCTTGGAGGTATTCATTTCCATGCCAGAATACATAGAAAAATAGTGTAAAGCATCTAGCAAAAGTTGAGCTGACAACAAATCCCCATGACTGAACATTAAAAGATCATCCGCAAAAAGAAGATGGTTGAGCTTAAGGCCCTGACACCGCCAATGATATTGGAACTGAGGAGAGTTATCAGTAACCAGTCTTAAATTCCTAGAGAACACTTCCATACAGATAATGAAAAGGAAAGGAGAGAGTGGATCCCCCTGCCGTAATCCAGAAAGACCCTTGAAGAATTGGGAAGGAGTACCATTAACTAAAATGGAATAGGAAGGGGTAGAGATACATTCCGTAACCCAACCAATGAACCTCCGAGGGAGACCTACTGCTTCTAGAGTGTTGATCAGAAACTCCCAATGAATAGAGTCATAAGCCTTCTGAAGATCCACTTTGAAAGCACAGCGCTTATGAGAATTGGACAGGTGATAGTTCTTAAAGATTTCTTGAGCTAAAAGAATATTATCACCTATACGCCTATTCGTGATAAAAGCACTCTAAAGAAAAGAGGGCTGATCAGCTAAAAGTTAAAAAATCGAAAGGGGGAAGCATGAATGAGCTGAGGGCCAACCGACTTCACCACTAAAGGGGAGTGATCAGAAATAAGAGGGTTAGGGATAACACAGTGGGAAGAAGGGAACTTGAGGCTCCAAGAGGAAT
>JAOQMR010000009.1:12004006-12015263 GCA_027563865.1 Erythroxylum pelleterianum | reverse complement strand
ACGAAGTTGGAGAAATTGAGACCTATAAACGAAGATGATACGTATTAGATCATACATGTATCATCCTAGTTTGCCACACTCTATTTTCCCATTCATGTTAGTGAGGTATTAGATAGTCGTGATTATATTAGATCTGTGTTGCACATGACACATGTGTTTGATGTTTTTCGATATCGAAAGCCTTACAGGACGGAATGTTAGACTTTCATTACATTTGGGTCAAATGTTTCTTAATTGTTAAAATTTGGCATCAATACAGTAGCGTGACTTAATTGATTCTTAAACTATTTTTAAACTGGAGTCAAAACTGCAATTAATGCTTACCCAAGTGGAGAATGTTGGACATTTTATCCTTCCTCTTAATATTGGACAACTATTAATTGTGTTTTTCAGTTTTTAAATAGCTTATCGGTTAAGTTACATAATTTGATTTATATAAAGGTAATAAAGTGCCTAATAAATGATATAAATCAATAAGTCGAAATCTGAGAGGAAAATAGATCCCAATTAGTGTAGACCAGACCTATATCAAGCTTGTGATGAAGAAGTCTGTTATGGAAGCTATATAAAGGTTAAGGTCTTCTGCAGTTGTTCAATTAATTTGTAAGCATATGGATCCTTTGACTCATGAAGAGTGCTTAAGTCTTGAGAAAACTATAGAAAACTAAGAAAAGCATTAATCGTGTGTTTGTGAACGTTTTCCGTGAAGGTCCCGTTAGATTGGAGCTCATTTGAGCTTCAAAAATTGCTTTGAAAGTTTAGATGAAACTGAAATTAGGTATTTCGCATTTCTTTCATTTTTTTAACCCTTTCATGAATGATCCGGGACAAGTGATAAGGTCTATGCTATGTATTACAACTTTTGCTTAAAACATTAGACAATTTGGCACCACTCCAATTGCTTAATTTGTCTGATAACCATTTAAATGGTTTCGTACCAAAAGAAAGTTGTGAATTGTGTGAAAATTATCAGACTTGGATTTGACCTTTTGATTTGAAGCTCATATCAATAACTCTAACCTATAAAAAGTCGAAGAAGCTCCTCCATAGTAGCCATTATTTTGATTGGTTTGATGGTGTATTTGTGAAGGAAACACGAGTCAGTCGGCAAAACCCCGAAATCGCTTATTATGTCATTGTCAAGGACTGCTCAGGAGGAGACAGGTACGTCATTGTCAAAGAACGAAAATTATCAGTGGGTCTATGGCGGCGGAGAGTAACAGGCTAGTGTTTTGAGGATGGCAATAGAACCGGTATATTCAAGCTCCAACAACGGGGACAGATCCTCTGTCCCTAAAAGTGTGTACCTACCCTGTTCCCTTTTGATCCAAGCCGTCCATTTATGTAGATCCAGGGTAGGGCTAGAGTAAGGGATCTGGCCCCAACTTAACATTATTGGGCATATAAAGTCGATCCAAGTCTATCTCAACTCAGTTGGAACATTTTTTAAGTTAAAGATATCAAAATAATGTTAATTTAAGGAAAGGTATTGTAGACATATCGCAAGTTACTCAAAGAAGGAACAGTAGCTGTTAAGGAGCTGAAGGCAAGCGTCTACTTTTTAGGATATTGTCTCTGTGCTGAAAATAATGAAGAGAGATGAGAGTTAAAAACTAAAACGAGTATGAGAACTTCCTTGTAATTATAATTTTATTGGTTAAAATTTAGTTAATTGTGATTAAAGTAGATTATTTAAATTAAATCAAAATTAAAGTAAATAGTTTCAATTTAATTAAAACATAGAAGTCTCGCTATGCTACTTATTTGCATGCCAAGTAATATAGTAAAACCTATATAATTAATAAAAAATAAATTTATACTATATCATAGTTTATATCATAAATAATGGATTGAATATAATCTTATCAACTTTTTTATTTTTTAAAAATTAAAATAAAAACCTTTACATTCGTCATTTATATCTTACATACTTCAAAATATTAAAATCTAACATGTAATTTAATGGAAATGTTAAAATTAAAGATATACTTTTGTAAAATTAAATTAATATTTTATAGTAAATCTTTAACATTGTTATAAGTTATTAAATAAATCAAAATTTATAATAAATTTGAAGTTAGTCACTGACATTATTTTTAAAATGAAATTATTATATTATTGCTGCTCACTGTGACAATTAAATACTATACACTTATTGAGAATGAATTGAATCAAGCATATCAATATCATATATAGATATAATACTTTTGATTTATAATATAAAAATTTTAATGTGATATTTTATAAATAAGTATTGGTTAATATTTTAATTGATATACCAAATAGTATATTTCGATCAAATTGGTAACCTTTAAATTCTTCACCTACACTCGTCTTTCAAAGTTTATACTTCATCAGCAGTTTTGAGATTTTTGTTATATAGTCCTTAATTAAGTGGAGGAGTGAGTAAAGTTCAGAAATGAACAGACCACTTTCATAACCTTTGGTTTTGAGTGCAATGCAAGTCATCGATACGTGATTTCAGATCTTCTGTCTAATATTATGGTGTCTTATTGTGTTCAATAAATTTCAGTCATTTATTTATGTAAGTCTCGCATGAGTTTTGCGTAAGTCTCACAAAATAAATAGCTAAGATTTCATAAGATAGAATAAGATAGAATAATATTGACCTCCCTAAGAAAAGAAAAAATAACTCTCCGTCTCTTTTTTCATTTTCTGTACGAGTGCAATGCAAGTCATCGATACATTCCCCGACAAAAGGAAAAATAACTGTCTGTCTCTTTTTTCTTTTTCTGTATGAGTGCAATGCAAGTCATCGATACGTTCCGCAGCAAAACGGAAAATAACCCTCCGTCTCCTTTCTCTTTTTTATGTAAAGCTGAAGCCTTTGGACTATTCCCTTCTCTTCATGTTACTAAAGTGGCCATCTTTTCCTTTTTTAATCCATATGATCAATTATCTGGTGGACCATTTTTCTTCTACCCAAAACTCTTGGACCTTGGGAGGAGTGATCAATGGATCCCCATGATTACGAAATGGAGACCATCAGGAAAAATTTGTTTCAACTGGTGATGAAGGCTGAATGGGAAAAAGTGGTGGAAACATTCAGGGAGCAACCCAAAAGTTACGATGCTCAAATCACCAAGTCAAAGGACACAGTTCTACACATTGCAGTCTTTGACGGGCAAGAGAAGATAGTGGTGGAACTTGTATCTGTAATGTTGAGAAAGTGTAGGGATCGTGCAATGCGTGCATTTGCAACCCAAAACGAGCAAGGTGACACCCCTCTACATATAGCCGCTTCGCTCGGCAGTGCCAAAATGTGCAAATGCATAGCTGAAGCAAATTCGTCCTTGTTGACCACCCCTAACCATGACTCTGACATGCCACTCCTCCTGGCCGTGCGCCATGGTAAAGAAGAGGCTTTCCGTTGCCTCTATGATAGTCTTCCTCCAGATCGACGCCACGAAATCTTCAGGGGCAATGGAGGTGACACCATTCTCCACGCTGCCATTGCGGGAGAATACTTCAGTAAGCACTTCTTTCATCATTACCGATTCATTAATATGTATATGAGAAAAAATAACGTTAGCCTAGTGTTTTTACATATCTAGATTTGGCATTTCAAATCATACATTTGTACGACGAACACTCGAAGGAGCAAGCCCACCACGCACTTGTGAACACTTACAACGAGCGAGGAATAACCCCGCTGCACCTGTTGGCCAGCAAACCTAACGCCTTTAGAAGTGGTAGCCACCTCACAGGTTACTCCCGCCTAGTATACTACTGTAAGTCTACGCTTGTCACTATTCTTAAGTTCAATCTTTATACCTGGAAAGAATAATCATGACATTTTGTTTTTATATGCTTATCTGGTTTTTTAAAGGTACTTTTGTTGATGACCTAATGGTGGAGAAACCATCCACTGATGATTCCCATTCCGGGCAGGCATCCAAGCTCTACCCAGAGCATTGCAAAACTCTTATTTACTTTCTTAAATTGGTGAAGAGGATGATTAAAATAGGTAAGGATCAAATTGAAAGAAAGGATTAGGAAATATGTATTAAAGAAAGAGTGACTAAAGATTGTTCTTTCACCAAAATTGCTGCTTTTGTGTTCACAGTGATAACATCGCAACCGGATAGAGACATGCAAAATCCCCAAGGTCAGTTATTTGGAATGATAGAGCTCAGGGGCTTTAATACTATACCGGTGATGATGTTTTTATAATGTATTTGAGTAAGACTAATTTTTAAAATTATAAAATATAAAATATAAATTTAACAATTTATTCATTTAATGACAAAGCCAAACCCTGTGGAATATGATTTATGTAGATATTGTGATTATTTAATCACTATATTGGCTTATTTTCAATGAACAATAAACCAGCTCGTGGACGAGTTCAAATTTTGCCTTCCAATTATGATACCTGCTTCCAGTGGGTCAAGTTTGCATCCAAAGCAATATTAGTCTTTCTTGGATTAGGTATGTGTTAACGTTTCCAAGTTCCAGGAATCAATCCTGTCCTGAATTTTTTTTCCCACTATTTTTCTCCTCACTAACTTGGGCTAATATGTGCCTTGAATAATGGCAAACTGGATTAAGGATCGTCGGAGATAAGCAAGATAAGGGAAAAGAAACAGAAGCACAGATGGGCTGCTCAGTTATTGAACGAGCTTATTGAACGAGCTATGATGTACGAATATGAAGACAGTGGAGCTAGTCCAAGTGGAACTTACAACAGTGAGGAATACATAGAGCATGACGACTCGTCAAACCAACAAAAGGGAACGCCTGATTCACAAACATGGAAGACAGAGACAGAGGAGATAACGCTTAGATTGGTCATGGTGAATGAGGACATGACGGAGACAATCTTAAATAAACATTTTCCTGAGGCAAATGTTGACAAGAATATCGTGCTAATGGCAATGCAGAACCGCAAGCCAAAGGCCTCTGACATGCCAAAGCTTGAGAACCCTATCTTATTAGCTGCAAAAAACGGCATTACTGAGATGGTGGAGAAAATCCTTGACAAGTATCCTGTCGCTATACATGACAGGAACGCAGATAGGAAAAATTTGGTGCTATTGGCTGTGGAGCATAGGCAACCGCAAGTCTATCAGCTTTTGCTTGAAAGAAACGAAAAAGACACTGAGAGCAGTACAATCAAGGACAGCGAATTCCGCCAGGTTGATAGCAATGGAAATACCGCTTTACATCTCGCCGCTATGCTTGGAGCCTACAAGCCCTGGCTCATTCCTGGCGCTGCTTTACAGATGCAATGGGAACTCAAGTGGTACGAGGTATACCTACACCCCCAAATTAAATTCGTGCATTGAATTTGTAAATTGTGGTGTACAATTCAATGAAGTGAAGGGCCTAGTTTACGTTAAACGTGTGTTTTTACAAGTGCAGTTTGTAGAGAACTCCATAGCACAAAACTCCGTTCTCCTCAACAAGGCTGGGAAGACACCCCGAGATATATTCTCAACTACTCACCATGAACTCGTGGAAAGTGGTGGCAAGTGGCTTACTAACACCTCTCAGTCATGCTCGGTAGTGGCAGCTCTAATAGCCACCGTGGCCTTTGCCACATCGAGCAATGTTCCCGGAGGCGTAAAAGAGGGAGTTGGCACTCCAAACCTGGAAAGTCAGCCAGCATTCAAAGTCTTCGCTGTCTCGTCTCTCGTAGCTCTGGGCTTCTCTATAACATCCGTGGTTATGTTCCTTGCAATCCTTACTTCTCGGTACGAAGTGAAAGATTTCAGGAGAGAGCTGCCTCGAAGACTTTTGGTGGGTTTATCTTCTCTGTTCGTGTCAATTGCTGCAATATTTGTTTCGTTTTGTTCAGGGCATTTCTTCGTGCTCAATGAAAAACAAAAGCAGGCGGCACTCCCAGTGTATGGAGTGACCTGCCTGCCAGTGACTTTCTTCGCTATGGCACAGTTCCCTTTGTATTTCGATCTTATCTGGGCTACCTTTAAGAAGGTTCCTGAACGTAGCTATATGGTGCTTCCACCATAGTTACTTTATCTGACGCTACGTAGTGTGTCTTCTTGGATTTCGGTCAAAATAGTTTTGGACCATAATTGTTGTGTTTAAACTTATAGATGTTGTGTGATAAACTGGAATAATATCAATGATGAAATGTTGCATTGCTTGTGTGTTTACAAAGCGTTTACGACCTTTATATAGATTAATAGAGATACATATGTTAAGATGTAATATTAACAGAAAAATACAGATAAGAATTATCTACAAATACAGATAAGAACTTATTTAAATAAAAATATTAACAGAAAGATAAAGTGTTTGGAATTACATCTTATCAGCCCCCTCAAACTCATAACGATGTGTAATCAAGAGTTTGCCTCGAAGATGTTGGAATCTGATTAAAGCAAGTGGTTTTGTCACAACATCAGCTATCTGCTCAGTAAATGGGAAATGACGAATGTAGAGGGACTCGATGACAACCAAATCTCGAACAAAGTGAATGTCGATCTCAATGTGCTTTGTGCGAGCATAAGAGATTGTATCAGAAGTAAAGAAAAGTAGTACCAAGATTATCACACCAAAGAGTAGGTTTGATGCAAGAGGCCGATTTTCCCAAAAAGAAAAGTGATCCAACAAAGTTTTGCAGTTGTAAGAGCAATACTGCGATATTCTACTTTTGTATTAGATCGAGCAACTATTGGTTGTTTCTTAGCACTCCAAGAAATGAGATTAGATCTGAGAAATATACAATAGCCAGATATAGAATGACGATCATTAGGATAGCCGACCCAATCAACATCACAATAAGCATGCAAGTTGAGAGAAGATGATTTCGTAAAGTGAAGGGCATTAGAAGATGTAGATATAAAAGAATGAAGAATTCGTTTGACTGCAGTCCAATGGACATCGGGGCGACAATTTAAGAACTGAGATACTTTGTTGATAGCAAATTGGATGTCAGTATGAGTGATGCAAAGATATTGTATGGCAACAATAGTGTTACGATACTCAGTAGCATCAGAAAGGGGATGACCATGATGGGTGAGGATGCAGGTTTAGAGTTATGGAGACTAGTTCGAAGAAGGAGTTCTTTGATGTAGGTATGCTGAGTGAGTAAAAGACCAGTAGGCATAGGGAGAGCCTCAATGCCAAGGAAGTGATGAAGGAGACCTAAGTCTTTGATAGTGAAGGTGGTGTTGAGGTTAGCAATAAGTTTGGTAATTAAAAATGGTGAAGAACCTATAACCAAGATATCATCCACATAAACCAGGACAAACGTTGTGTGATCAGAGGTGTTATGAATGAACAGGAAGTGTTAGATTTGGATGAGACAAAACCAAGATCTAGAAGTTTCTTACTTAACCTAGAAAACCAAGCTCTAAGAGCTTGTTTTAAGTCATGCATAGTTTCATGGAGATGACAGACATAATGAGGAAAGTGAGGATCTATGAACCTAGGATGTTGGACCCCGAACTTTTCTTAGAAGATTAGAACTGTTAAATGAGAAATTTTAGTGATTAGTCATGAGTGAAGAACAAATAAATGAAAATTCTTGAACTAAGAATTTATAGGCAAGAGTAAAGTAGGGAATGAGAAATGTGGATAGATTCATGATTTGCTATAGTATTTTTGGTGGATAAGAGATTTTGAAATGGGAAGAATTAAGGTGAAAGTTAGCAGTAAAATGAAAGAAAAAATGAATTTAAATATGTGTAGTAAGTTGATGAAGAATATGTATATATGTGTAGGTTCTGTTATTAGTATTCATGATTAATCATAGACTACAATTTCTTTATGGATGATATTGATTTGAAATGGAATTGAGAATGAGGAGTAAATGAAGTAGAAAAGGTGATCTTAGTATGAGTTGTGTTAAGGAAAGATTTTTGAAGCAAAAGGGGTAGTTGATCTGAAAAATGTTCACTGAGTGTGCTTCAGTCTTTTAACCACGAATTTTTCTCTAGTTATCCAAACGAGATAATTCTTAATTTGGATTAAACTAGAAGCATATGGCTACATTTTTTGTGAAGACATCGAATTTAAATTCAGTCTTTAAGAATCTCAAAATTTGTCATGAAGTTGAGAACTAGGTGTAGTACATTGGTGGAGGAATGTAAAGTTCATGTTCTAACTTTAGGGGAAATTTTGGACCTAGATAGAATTAGGCAAAGTTGTATTCTAGAAAGTTGTAGGTCTTTCTTTTATCTTTCCAACGGTATATAGTATGAAATTTTTGGATATCTGAGTCAAAAGTTATGGTCCTTATAAGGGAAGATATTCAAGAGTAAAGTTGTATCGTCTGTACAATTGTATGGTCTATGATGAGGTCATATGGTCTGTGATGATGTCACATAGTCTATAAAATTGCATGGTTTGTGATGACGTTATATGGTCTGTGATAATATCATATCATCTGTCCTATTTTTGACCCCTTAGACGATAGAATTTGTCTTCAAGGTCTTCATAAAAGTTTTAGATCTTGAAGTTCTCTTTCAAACCATCTAAAGAACACCTTAATTTGATATCTGTGGAGAAAGTTATGACAATTTTTCCAATCCTGTATTGTCTGATGACGTCACATTGTCTATTCCTATTTTTGACCCTTCAGATGATAGAATTTGTCTTTGAGGTCTTCATAAAAGTTGTAGGTCTTGAAGTACTCTTTTAAACTATCCAAAGAACACCTTGCCGATATCTGTAGGGAAAGTTATAGCAATTTTCCCAATCCTATATTGTCTGATGATGTCATATTATCTCTAAGTGATGTCATATCGTCTGTTCCTATTTTTGACCCTATAGATGATCGATTTTGTCTTCGAGTCTTCATGAAAGTTGTATATCTTGAAGTCTTCTTTCCAACTATCTAAGAATGATCTTGATCCAACATCCCTATTGAAAGTTATGCCAATTGTCCCAAGACAGGTTCAATTTGATTGAGGGCCAAACCTTGCTTGATTCTTTTGGCCATAACCTTGTTATTCGACCTTCAATTGAAGTAACTCTTGGACCAATAGACTCCTAACACATTTTTTTTATGTCTCCATGAAAGGTTATAACTTTTGGTGTTGATTCAAAATAAGAAAGTGTTATGTCAGAATGTTCAAGGATGTTTTTGGCAAGACATTTAAGCACAAAAGACATAAGGCATAAATGGAAGGGAAAATGAGACTTTTTGGACTAATTAAGGGCATAAAAGGAAGCAGAAATCATGGTCTTGCATTTTAAAAAGAAAGAAGAATGAAAATTAAAGAGAAAAAGAGAGAGTGTCATAAAGAAGAGAGAGAAATACGAAGAGAAGAAGAGAAGGAGAGAAAGAAGAGCAAACAAGCTAGGGTTTAATTTTTCTTAGTCTTCAAGAGAGATTTTGGAGCTGTTCAAGAAGAGAAAAAGGTAGAGGAAAAAAAAACTTCCATTTGAGCTAAAGATCCCTTCATTTGGTGAAGAATGAAGGTAAGATCATTTTAAATGTTTTGAAATTATGGAAGGATTTTAGTTCATGGAGTTTAGAAAATGTTTGGGTTTAAGTATTCTAGAACCAGTTTTAGTGATTGTGCTTTGAGGGATCTTCAATTGAAAACCTATTGATTTGAAATTTTTTATTGTATAAAGGGATCAAAAGAGGCAAGAGGAACAAGAGAAGAGGTATTTTTGAGCAAGTCTATAAGCAAGGAAATCAAGGTGGGTGCATGTTTATAATAGAGTAAATAAGCCACTAATAATAAGCCACTAATGTTTTCTTTCAATCAAGAAAGTTAAATGATTTAAATTGCATCATAAGTGTTGCATTTATTGCTTTTGAATGATTTGAGAAAGTGCAACATGCTGTTATATGGGTTGTGTGATGATTTATGAAAAGACTTTGAAAGTGATTTTTGAAAAGATAACATGTTTATGAAAAATCAAGTTTCGAAAAAGTACCATTTTGGGCAACATGTTGACAAGTTAAGAAATATGTGTTATGTAGATTTGTGGTGATCCCCTAAGTTAAGTCACGTGCATGTTGATCTGCCCGCTAGTGGCATGGAGCTCCTTCATGGACTCTCATAAGTTTATGACTACGCAAAACCATTATGTGGGATTGCGTTAGTACATTATGCTCACGGCTACACAGGACCATAAAGTGAAAATATGTAGTACCTTCTATTTTTGGATCCACCCGAACCATTCTGATGTGCTTATGTGCTTATGATATGTGAACAAGTTTGATGCATTCATGTTTTGTGGTTTGTAAAATTGACTACATGATGAGAATTTAAGAAACAAGTGCCTTATGGACTTCAACAAGAGTTTTCTATGACAAATGATTGTTTTTAATGGTTTTTGTTTATTTTTCTGTTATAAACTGTTACCCACAAGCTTTCAAGCTCACCCCCTTTTTGTCCCATCTTTAGGTGATAGCTAAGAGATCAAATGATCAAGAGCCTAAGGGAATTTCTTCAATATTGTTATTTTTGTATTTTGTAATAAGCCAATAGTGTGGCTTTTGATATGTAAATAAAGTTTTTCAAATTCTGTTGCTTTAGAAATGAAATGATAGATTGAAGTAGTTCGGTGGTGCATGTTCTTATTGACTTCCTTGGAAAAAAGGGTTAAGTTAAAGTAATAAGTTTGTTTGATATTTGATTATCATGGGCACGTCACCTTTGTGGGATGATGCCTAATAAGGGTTCACGGAAATAACTCTTCAAGGAACCACACTCAAGTGTGATGATATTCACAAGAGTTGGGTTCCGAATTTTGGGACCCAACAGTTGTGGTATCAAAGCAAGAGGTTGGGTTCTGGAAATGGGATCCAACACATGAGGTTAAGCCATGAAAACTTGTTCATTGAGATGACCATGAAGAAAGGCATTGTTGACATCAAGTTGATGAATTTTCCAATTTTGATATAAAGCAAGAGTGAGAATAATGCGAATGGTAATGGGTTTGGTAATAGGACTAAAGGTATCAGTGTAATCAATGCCAAAAGTCTGATGATATCCTTTGGCTACTAGTCGAGTCTTATGACGCTGAATAGAGCCATCGAGATTTCATTTGGTATGAAAGACCCATTTACAACCAACGATATCAGCATTTGGTGGAGAAAAAATTAGAGTCCAAGTATGATTATGATGGAGAGCAATGAACTCATCAAGAATGGCTTGACGCCAGCATGGAAATTTGTTGGCGCAAGCGAAGGATGTGGGATCATGATATATGATAAGTAAAAATTATCAGTCTGTCTCTTTTTCTCTTACGATCTTATTATACTGATTCCAAACTCGAAGCACAATATTCGCATAACCATTTCAGT
>JAOQMR010000009.1:11977782-11991860 GCA_027563865.1 Erythroxylum pelleterianum | reverse complement strand
AGAGATAGTCTCTTTTGGCTATTTAGGTTGATGTCTTCATACCGATACCTGGATCCTGGGTTTCGGGAAAGTCCCGGGAACAAAAATTTTTGTTTTCCGCTGCCTAAACATGTGATGTTCCTCCCGGGATTTTCCTACAAGAGGTATGTCGAAGGGAGATGTAGGTTGGCTTCTGGAATGCAAAATTGGAATGTGTTTTGGCTTGAATGTGGATGTTGACGTTGAAAAAAAAGGTTATGTGTTTGTGGGCTCTGATACCATAATAAACTGGAAAAATATGTATGATGAAAAGTTCTATTGCATGTGTGTTTACAAAGAGTTTATAGCCTTTATATATACTAATAAAGATACATTTGATAAGACGGAATATTAATAGAAAGATACATATAAGAAGTATCTACAAATACAGATAAGAACTTATCTAAATAACAAATAATGGCAGAAAAATAAAATGGTTGGAACTACATCTTATCATTGTGAATGTTTCTAGGTAGATAAGAGGGAGAGTTTGTTGCCATAATCATTATATGTTTGATCACATCAAGCAAATAAATCATTCATGCTTTCATATTCTTTTTATAGAGAAGAAGGAGACTTGAAGTTGAATTATACGAAGAATATTAAGGAAAAAATTTTCAAAACTGATCATTTTTCTTACAAAAAAGGGCATATAAGTTAAATGGTGAAGTATGAAAGTTATAAAGGATAATATATTTGATAGTGCCAAACTTTTTGAATTTTATTGTCAAACAATTCAGTAACTTGATGTTTCTTTCTTTTGGTATATATGTTTCTCACTTGTATTTTTGCATTTGTAAATGGTGTTTCTAATAACTTTTCCTTGTGTAAGCAAGTATCTATAAACGATGTTTCTAATAATTTTTCCTTATGTTGTGTAAGCAATTATCTGTAAAAATGGAGGAAAAATAATTTATTTGAGTCAGTTAAAATCAATACATCTTAAATGATGGAATCTATGTCTCTCCAAATAGGAGAAATAAGATGATAAAGGAAGTTTAGTTTCATGTAGAACTTAACTGTTTATTTGAGAAAAGAAATCTTTTGTAACAATGTTTACCAGATGATGTGTTTTTAACTCAAGAGGCATAGTCTTAAACCGACCTATTACATTATAGGGTTAATCATTAAAAAAATCAAACTTTACTGAATTTTACAATTATAGTCTGAACTTTAAAAAGTGACAATTAAATACCCGAACTTTCAATTTTTCCAAATCTAGCTCAACATTAGTATATACATTATCATTGTAGACGTGGCAAGACACATAAGACATAAATCTAAACACGTATGATTGCTATATTAAATTGTACTTGTTAAGCTTAATTAAACTAACTAAATGAAATTAAGCAAATTAAAGAAAATAAAAGAAAAGGGTTAAAACCCTAAATTAATTTAGGTATCAGATTCTCACCTGCACGTCATTCTCTATCAAAACTTTTCTTCCCTGTCGCACAACCTTTTTCGTTGTCATACCAATCTTACCTTATCTGCTCCTCATAATAGATTCTTTGTCGTCGCACCAATCTTCTCTATCACATACCATTCTGCACTTTTTTTTGCATTACAGAATTCATGATTTGCTCCTTTATTGCACACCATTCTCTATCGTACACTATTCTTCACTCCTCTTCATATTACAAAATCTGTCGCACCAATCTTCTCAGTTGCATTACATAAATTACGATTTTGAAGGATAGAGCACTAACAAAAAAGAGGTGTTTCTTGTTTATACTTTTGTTGTACTTTCTACTTTTTTATACCCAAGTTCCTTTTTTCATTTTTGTTTTTATTTTTTTTAGTTCATTACAGGAAAATCAGGAAGTGCTTAATAGTAATTTTGCTTATAAATTATGTTCGGAACATAATGCTCTTAGATAGTTATTGATTTATTCGTCCACATATGCTTAGGTTATTTGGCTTAGCTCTTAATCTTCATAGAAATTTAAAATGTTTGTGTGAAGATTGTTTATAATATTCTACCATGCTATATAATTAGGATTGAGAGGATAATATTCTACCATGCTCAAGTTCTAACCTTTCTTCATTGTGTCTGTGTTTGCACCATGTAAACTAGTAGCTACTGTAAGTGTTTCACAATAGAAGGCAAGTTGTTTTTCCGTTCCTTGCTGGTAATTGTAACAATGTATCTTTTTTTGAATTTAATTATCAATTCGTCTTTATCTTGACTTTAATTCTCAATTCCTCTTCAAAACTAAATATATTAGGAATTAAGATTTAGCTATATATTGAAGTTCACTTGATTTCCTTGAGATAACATCAAGTATACACATGTCAAAAGGTAGTTAGTGTCAAGTATAAACATTTGTTTTAACATAAACACTATAACTGTCCCAAACTGAGATTGCTTTGTTTTTTCTTCTCCTTTTCATCTTCGAATATGTATTATTTTTATAAATATTGATTTGCAACTCTAATTTACTATAAAAATTTTACATTAGGCAATAATCCCCTTTGATGGAAATAATCATTTCAATTCGTCACTCTTTGTCATCTCCAATTTTTCTTCCTTATTGAGTTTTTTTAATTAACCATATATTATTGTAGTGACTTGAATATGCTTTACTCAGTTGTGTTTTTGTAATTAACCCTATAACATATACTTTACTCAATCATACTTTCCCTTATATTATCTTATTTAGTGTAAACTTATGCACGAGTATCCATTTATAACCATCTTCTTATGTATTATGTTACATGTTATTATTAAAAATGCTCAATATTTTTCTAATGATGGTGAAATTTGAATTTCATTATGGTGGGTTATTGGAAGACACGATAATAAATATGATGGGGGAAATATTAAAAGAAAGAAGGATATGGGCGTTGATGAACTTAGCATGCTACACCTATAAAGGACATAGAGTAATATATATGTTTAACAAATTTCCTAATGAGTTGATGAGAAGCTTGAAGAAGTTAAGCTTACACTATGATAAGGACATATTAGCTATGCTCTAAAAAATGGAAGATTTGAATCATCACAATATTGAAATCTACTATAAGCATGGTTATGAGCATCCTACAATAGATGGTGAAGAATCTAACTATGATATTCATAATTAATTTGATATAATAATGAGGGGTTGTTCCAAGGTCAAGTGGAGCAAGATGATGACTTCGTTGTTATATAAGTTAGTGAATTTAAAGATGATTTAGTTGATGACTAGTTATTGGAAACTGATGATGAAGAATATACTACTGCGAGAAAAAATGGGAAGAGATGTGCCAATACTATACATGGTGGTTCTAAATGTGACATTATCGTCGATGGGGTTAGAAGTAGTAGAAAGGATTGCGATAAAGAAGGTGATTATTCCAAAGATACATAAAGATAAGAAGGCAGTTAATATGGTGTAAATAGTGAATATAAAGATAAGGATGTTAAAGTTCAA
This sequence comes from Erythroxylum pelleterianum, assembly GCA_027563865.1. Taxonomy (NCBI): domain Eukaryota; kingdom Viridiplantae; phylum Streptophyta; class Magnoliopsida; order Malpighiales; family Erythroxylaceae; genus Erythroxylum; species Erythroxylum pelleterianum. Next base: position 11,988,426 of record JAOQMR010000009.1, on the reverse strand, counting down.
TCACTAATTTGTAGTGATGATGAAGCATCTATTCCAATGAATAAATACATTATCTTTAATCCAAAAGTCGATGTGGAAGATTTTAAGTTTGAAACTGAAATCAAGTTTAAGGATGAGATGTAGTTGAGGAAAGCAATAAGAAACTATGCAATTATAAATGGATATGATATTTCAATGGCGAGATCTAGTGTAAGAATGAAGCTAGTATATGAGCCACAATGTCCTTTTTGGGTATATGTAGCTAGATTCGAAATGAGAAAACATTTTTTATAAAGATAGTAAGAAAAAACAAGTGTGATTGCAAGAATGTGTAAAGTAATTAAGAAGCTAGCAGGAAATGGATAGCAAATGAATTCTTACACAAGTTTAGGAGGAACCCAAGTTAGCCTATTACTGAAATGATGGATGATCTCCAAAGAAAATATGCACTATAGGTAACTAAATCCTAATGTTATAGGGCTAAATGGGAAGCTATTACCATGCTACGAGGACCTATAGAAGGTCATTATGCCAAGTTATGGTCTTATGGACAAGATTTAAGACTAGCTGGCAAAGATGGGTAGTATACTATTCAAACTAAACTTGATGAACAGTCCGAAAACCAATGTTTAAAAGGTTTTATATAGAATTTAGTGCTTTTAAGTATGATTTTCTCAGTGGATGCAGGAAATATAATTAGGTTACTGATGATTTCTTCGTATTTTCTACTTCTCTAAGTCAATATCGTCCTTTCTAAACAATCTCCACATCTGTAATCACCTTCAAATGTCTGCTATCTCCTGTTTGTCTTCTGTCACATCCTTTTATAGTGAATTTAGGGTTTTGGGACATACACGGTCTGATACACAGCCATGTATCAAATTGTGTATCTTCAAAAACACTTAAAATCACGACTTACACATTTTGAGAGACTTACACATTCGCATACACGATTGTGTATCTCTTATTTACTTCAAATCTTCTTTTTATGCCACGATTTCACCCGAATTCCTCTTCATTTGGTCCATGAATGCAATTATTCCTCTTCATTTGGTCCATGAAGGCAATTATAACCTATAAATGCTCCTAAAGTGAATTAAGCACCAAATGTGTAACAAAATTACAAAATATTAAGTAAAATATATCAAATATGGGTGTATAAATATTGTCAAATATGCATTTATCAAGCATCCCCCCACACTTAAGCTTTTACTTGTCCTCAAGCAAACCATAATCAAAATTATAAATCTTACAATATCAATCCTTCATTAATGTTAACATGTACTTTCATACTATAAATCATCATATCATATTATTCAAATTAATAGACAATTAGATTTAAGTTATCCTAAAACAAACTTCCCAAGTTAATATTAATAGTAGTCATATCAGTAACCTCATTTAAACCAAAAGTATAAACCTTTACACCTTCAGCAAGATTTCACTCATTGCAAACAAGTGTTTAGGGTAAAAAGTGTCAAACTCTCAATCAATGCTTAAGAGAACTCTTACCATAGGCTTGCAATTTAATCACATCTCTACCACTTTTGTATAAACTAGAATCAAAAATCAAAATGTCTTTATAAAGGTTGTAATGGGGCTTAAGTATGGTATGATTGGGATCATAAAAAGGGTTAATTGAAGGAAATTTCCAATAGAGACATTACATGAAACTTGTTCATAAATGCATATGTCCTTTTATTGCAACTCCATTGGTACCATATATTCTTTTTATCTTTTTCTATTCTCTTTTTTTTTCACTGTAAGCATTTATCATAACCACTATTAGAGAAATATTGAACCTTTCAAAAATTTCAAGTTCAAACAATCAAATAATGTAAATAACCTTTAGGGTTCAAAACAATAAAAAGGCTTCAAAGAGAAATAGGATAAAGGTTAATAAATGGGGTTATAAATAATGAAAAGGTTAAGGCTCAAACTTAGTTTTTCTTCAAGGATAATTTATGGGTAAGGTAATTATCAAAGAAATAGACTAAAACAAATTATTGAATCTAAGTGCCTTACTTCTAATTTAACAACTATGGTCTCAATATGTATAAGGAAAAAGGGTCACTTTTGACCTTAACTTTTTCACCAATGGACAAGTTAAATCCTAACATTCCAAGGAGAACAATTATAACCTTAACATTTAGAAAATGTTAAAATTTGACCTCACCTAATAGAAAATTTAACCCCCTCTGTTAAGTGCCAAATCAGCATTGAGTTGATCGTGGCAAGATGGGACCTTTTTTTAATAAAATATGGAAAAAAAAAGGGTCACTTTTGACCCTAATTGTTACAGCAATCTACAAGTTTAACCTTAACATTTCAAAGAGAACAATTATAACTCTATCATTTAAAAAGCGTTAAAAGTGGACCCTACCATCACGAAAATTTTAACTCTTGTCTGTTAAGTGAAAATTTTTAATATTTTTTGGTAGGCCCTAGTGCCATGTCTTTACTGATGCGGCAAGGTAGGACCCATTTTTAAAAAATATATATAAGAGAAAACACAAACACCTATATATATGTGTGTGTATATATAAACACACGCATGAATAAATTAAGTTTAATAAAAATGGTGGGTCCTATATTTATAAATAAATAAGTTTTTTTTAAGTGGGTCCCAACTTACCACGTCAATAATGATGTTGCCAGGTCAAAACGTTAAAATTGGACCCCACAGTCACAAAAATTTTAACTCCTATTTGTTAATTACCAAGTCAACGCTGACCTAGCAGTTAACAGATAGGAGTTGAAGTTTTTGTAACTGTGGGGTCCAATTTTAGCGTTCTCTAAATATTAGGGTTATAATTGTTCTCTTTGGAATGTTAGAGTTAAACTTATCAATTGATGTAAAAGTTAGGGTTAAAAGTGACCATTATGCCAAATTTTATTTAAAAATTGGGTCTCATCTTACCACGTCAGCAATGAAGTGGCAAAAGAAGCCCAAAAAAATAATTAAAAATATTATGTCAGCGCTAACATAGCACTTAACAGAGGGGGTTAAATTTTTTGTTAAGGTGGGGTCAAATTTTAACGTTTTCTAAATATTAGAGTTATAATTGTTCTCTTTGGAATATTAGGGTTAAACTTGTCAACATGTAAAAAAGTTAGGGTCAAAAGCAACTCTTTTGCCTTATGTATAATAAAAGTAAGTTCTATAATTATTCAACTATACAAGATAACACACATGAAAGAATTAAAAAAAAAAGCTCAAACATTTAAAATTTTCAACTTTTAGGCTCAAAAGCTCACAAAAACTGGGTATTATGTGTGTAAATAATATTCAATTTTCATTCAGATAATTTCAATTATTATTAAAACTATAACTTATAAAAAAATTTTATTCTAATTATCATTATTTTTCAGACTAATTCAATTCAATATTTAATAATGAAATAAAGTATTTATGGACAGGTTTCAATTAAGTTAAGATATTAGTTCATAAAATTTAATAACCAAATTTATAATAAGTAAGGATGTCAATTTTGGCTCAACCTGGCCTCCTAGCTCAGTGTATGGCCCGACTGAAACTTCAAAAATAATGTTGTTTTGAATTTTTAAAAAATATAAGGCCCAGCTTACCCGTGGCTCATATGGTCACAGGCCGGACCACAGACTAGCCAGCTCTGGCCGATCGGGCCACCACTTGGCCCAGTCCAGCCCATTTACATGCATAATAATAAGCTTAAGAATCATTGAACTTGTTAACCCCTTCCCTGCACTTAAAGTTGTACATTGTCCTTAATGTACACAATATAAGCATTTATTAATAAGTGAGAAGGTAAAATGGTACTTTCCTGAGTCAAGATTTTCTGATTTTGATCTATCCAACATTTGACTAACATCCTTGTACGATATAAAGAAAAAGGATAAAAACATATGAGAAAATAAAAATAACAGTAAAAAGTAAATACAAAATATGAAAATAGAAATAACATAAAATTTAAAATAAAACCTATCTTAATTCATGGGTTGCCTCCCAGGTAATGCTTGGTTAATGTCGTTAGCTCAAGATACCCTGCATCTTTTCCCTTATCTTGGGTCTATGATCATTGGCTTGCTTCAACCTATTTCCCCACATAAGGGTTCTTAGCCTGTAAGTAAGCCAGATGCTAAAAAATAATTATAAGAACATAACTTATCAAATTAATAAACCCTATTGACTGCATTAATGCTCTTTTTAATGACAAACTATTAATAAAATGAGGGGTAATGACACTTACCAAATCTTTTGTTGATGCAAGCAGTTTATCTTACAGGAAGTAGGAACCCTTTGTGCTTAAGATGGCTACCAATGCCTGGTCAGTAGTTTCCTTATTTGGTTCCCCAGCCAGTTCTTCCTCATCCACCTTTGTCCATTCTTCTTCTTTTTCTAAGTGGACTAATGTTTCTGGCTCATCTTCTTTAATTACTCCTACCACTTCTCTACTTCCTCTTCTTGGATAGAGGTTTCTTCTTCATCATCTTCTTCTTTTGGAAGATTGTTTCCATCCTTAAGGGTGATTGCCATTCTAAATTCATTAGGATTTGTTTTAATAGGACTAGACAAACTCCCCTGCATCTCATTAGATATTATCTTCACAACCAGTCAATCCAATTCACCATATTTTGTATACGAGCCTTTGTTTCCTGATGTCTCATGTTTGATTCTTGAATAAATTTGGCAACCATATCTTTCAAACCAACAATTACCTCATTGCCTTCTTGAAATGTATCCTCATCTATGAAATTGACCATCATCTTTTCTTCACTCTGAGACATTGGGGGGCTAAGATAGTATAAGGTATTATACTCATAGTATTCTTGTAAATAAAACCTCTCCTCATCTTCACGTTGGCTACAACGAGGTATTCTATTAGTCTATCTTTAATACTTACGTAGCACTACTCTTATTAGAGTATAGTCATTCCATCTGTATGCGTAAGGTTCACTCCAATTTGAATTATACATATTCTCTTATGATGGGCCTTGAGGTTGGTTGTACATGTTTTGTTGCTCCCACATATACTTTGATGCCTAACATTCATAATTGTAGTTGTTACTCCCACAAATGTTGTAACATGGCTTGGACGTTTGTTGAGCTTCCAAAAAGATGAGAGGAAATGACTCTTTTTGATACAGTGATGTTACATATTGCAAAGACGTATCATAACTCCCATAAGAGGACTGATTACTCCATCCTTCCATTGTGAATTGTGGTGATGATGTTAAATCTTAATCCCTAAAATAAACCACAAACACACTGTCAGTGTGGAGAAATTCAAAAGATAATTAAATGAATAATCTAATAATATAACAATATACAATAATACTACAATAAAATAAAATAAATACAAAAGATAATGACTAAAGTAATAGCATCTAAGTGTTCCTTATATCACTACCCTCGGTAAAAATGTCAAAAACTTGATTGACTTATTTTAATCGTCAATATTGAATTAACCACAAGTACACGACGTAACTGTAGCTAGTATCGATAAGTACAGGTCCATCTCACGAAGACAATGATTAATAGTAATTTCCTTTCTCATGTTATCTAGCTTAAGGACTAATTTTGGTTTTTAATAAAAGAAATTAAAAACTTAAATAATTAAAATAAAGGAGGAAATAATAATGAATGCATAGATAACAATTAATATCAAGAATCAGTCTAGGTAATGAATCCTCCTAACCTTAAAAATTAACCTTTTATTATGCAATTATTGGATCGTGAAAATTCCTATCTTATGTTAATAACTCTCTCGATGCTACTAACAACTAATCTAAGGTTTATTAACTGAATCACTCAAGTTAAAGATTCTAGGATTGTTTTATAGATTTGTGAATTCTGCTATTAGGTTGGACCCTAATCCAAAGGATTTGTGTCGACCTATCTTTAAGTTTGCAATCAACTCCTTTTAATTGTGGTAGAACTATTCATACATAAGATTTCTTAATCTCTTTGTTATGAAATCAAATTATGTACTAGTATTCTGGATCTATTACAACATATATTAAACACGTAATTGAATCACATTAGATCAATCAAAAAATTGCATTAAATAAAAGAATCAAAACATATTGTAGCACAAACTAGGGTTCATCACACCTAGACACTAAAGATGTTTAGTTACTTAGTTACATATAATAGAAAATGAAATCAAACATAAACATAAAGAAAAACAAATAGAAAATAAAGAGTTTACAATTTCAAATATCCCTTCTTTTTATCAAATATTCTCACAAATCTAAGGTTTGATGTTGTAATATATTGGATATTTTGATGATTTCTTCATGTTTTTCACATCTCTTAATATCATCTCTTCTTAATGATCGCTACATCCAGAATCACCTCTAAATGTCTGCTTTCTCTTGTTTGCCTTCGTTCGTGTCCTTTTATAGCGAATTCTTATGTATCAAATTGTGTATCTCTAAAAATACTTAAAATCCTGACTTTACATGTTTTGAGAGACTTACAAGACCTCATCCATGGCCGTGTATCTCTTACTTGTTTAAATCTTCATTTTATATCACTATTTCACCCAAATTTCTCTCCTTTTTGTCTATAAAGGCAATTATAACCTATAAATGCACTTAGAACAAATTAGGTACCAAATATATATATAAATTATGAAATATCAAGCAAAATACATCAAATATGGGTGTATAAATATGGTCAAATATACTTCTATCAGTTATATGGATGTTTTTGAAGACATTCGTTGAAAGTGCTTTATTAGCTATAGTAGGTCATGACGGAAACACTTAAATGTTTCCTATATCTTGGGCAGTAGTTGAGGGAGAAAATTACCAACCGTAGCATTAGTTTTTTATCATTCTTGTAGAAGATCTAGACATAAGTGGAATGTATAGACTTTTGTTAGCAATCAACAAATAGTAAATTTTAAATATCCATATATGTAATATTAATTTCTTAATGTGATTTATGTTAACCTTTTCTTTATTACAGGATTTAGTGGATGCATTAAAGAATATGTTGCTAAAAGCTGAGCATAGAAAATGTGCTTAACATGTGTACATAAATCGGTCAATTATTCATAAAGGCCGCACATAAGGAGATTATTTTGGTAAGTGGTGAGTTGCATAATGAAAGTCGAATTTGATAAGGTAATAGAGTAGTTGAAGAGTATTGCACTGAAGGCTTATGATGATTTCAAATTAGGAAACTAGAGAATTTTATGAAAGCATTTTTCAGCGCAAGACTAAAGTATGAAATAGTTTATAATAATATATGATAGACATTAAATGGATTCATTTGTGAAGCTCGTAAGAAAAGCTTGATCACTATGTTAGAAAATATTATAGTTTCTTTAATGACTTGGATAAATGAAAAAAGGATGATGCTCAAATCCACTGATGATATATGCCCAAGAGTGAGTAAGAAAATAGAAGTTCTAAATTGGAAAGTAAGGCATTGTATGGTCAAAACAAATGGAAATTTGAAATTTGAAGTCACACTTTTTGTGAATAATTTTATCTTTGATTTACAAGCACAAACTTGTCAATTTAGACTATAAGATTTAACAGGGATTCTATGTAAGCATGATGTGGCTTGTGTAATATCTAGTTCGATGATTGTACTGTGCAATGTGTTGTATACGCATTTTATAAAGTATGCTCTATTTATGGTGTAATAGAGTAATTTAAGTATTTAAATGCATTACTGAGGTTATAACGGAGATCATAGATAGACCAGAGACGGTTCTGGACTTGACTGAAAATTTCTCAAAAAATTTTCGAAAACTCCATAAAGCTATGGAATGACTCTGAACGAGTTTTAAAAACCACAAAATGTACTTTGAAGATTTAGGAGATACTTTTGAATGAAATCTGGACGACTTTGGTGACATTTAGTGATTTCCACATTCAATCTGAACATGCGGACAGCCGAAAAGTTACTGAATAATTTCAAAATATGATAAGAAACTCCATAATTAGTATTGGGGTCCATAGGAACTAAAACGAGTCAAAATAAAATCTGTTTGAATAGAGGCCCACGATCGTGGCCAATAAGACACGATCGTGATAGAAGTAGATGTAAGGAGCCACGACCGTGGCATGTTGGCCAATCTTCCGAACTTCATTTTTCAAAGAAATTTTGGACCTTTGGAGCATGGGAAAAGCCCTAGAGTTACCCTGATTAGAAAAGACTATAAGAAGAAAAAGAAGAGACAAAAAAGGAGATCTTTATATTCTGCCACATTTGGGAAAGCTTCAAGGAAGAGAAAAAGAGAGAGAAGAGGAATAAGAGGAGAGAGTAAGTAGGTCTTCTGATGCTGCTACCTTCCTGGGTTATCCTATCCAAAGTTCTTTCTCCCTTCCATCTTTATTTCCGTTCATTTAATGTATGCCATGATGATGGATTTTATGATGATGGATCTTGGATTGTTGATGATTTTCTAACTTTTCCTTTAGGATTTTACTTTGATTCAATGTTAATAGAGCCATTTTGTGTTATTTTGATTGGGTGTTGTGATTAATTGTAGAACTTGCATATTTCGGTAATAAACCAAGAGGGTGAACTGAATAAAAATGATTGGGTTGGATTAATGAGAGTTAAACGATCCAATAGACCACGTGATTAATCACATCGGTTATTGTGTGGACAGAGATCTTGCGTGAGACCTAGTAGTTTATTAGAGAGCTTAAGATCTAATTAGATGTAAGGCTCCAAATTGTATCCTAGTTAGAATGTTACATGTTCATGAAAGTACATGTATGATAGGTGTTAAAAATTATAAGATGATTGAGAATTGCATATGACTTGAATTTTTGGTTTAATGGATCCTACTTAGTAAATTGGAATTAATTGATACCATTAGAGAATTGTGGTATTAAAATGTACATATGGACTTAAAAAATTGTGAAGTGGCAAGATAAGTTGGTACATAAAGATTGGAATGACTAAGCCTATAAGTTATTGACATTTGGCATAGTTTATGCATTGACAAAAGGCATAGTTAATAAATTGACAAGTGGCAGCAATAAGTGTGTGACAAATGGCTTAATGTATTGGTCACATTTGGTAGCTCCAATGTGGGACAAATGAAGAAGAACATGCATAGTGACATATGTTGTTACAGCTTGATGACACCTAGCAATGGATGAGGCAAGTTTCTACTGAAGTGATTTCTATTTTGTTCATGCTTCACTATCTTGCACTCTCTCCACCGAAACTCTCTCATTTCCTCTCAACTTCTATAGTTTTTGGATCATTTTTTCATGTAATCCTTGTAAGTTATAGCATCAAGAAAGCTACTTTATACTACCTTCTATGTTGTTATCATCTTAGTGTTAAGATCATCTTACATCTACCTAAATTTTGGAACTGTTTTGGTTGCATGAAGGGTTGGTTTAGTTAGTTCTTTAAAGAAGGAACTTGAAGGTAATTAGGTAAGGGAATTCTAAACTTGATAGCATGTATTAATACAAGTTTTATGATAATTGAGTTGGCATGAAATATGTGTTAAGATGATGATAAAGAATGCTAGAAATATGATCCTTGTATGATAACTTTTGGTTTGGCTTTGATGTGTGGAAGATATCGATTTGTGAGTTACTTAATGAATGATTTTTGAATTGGTTTGGACATGAATTTAATGAGGTATTGAAGCATGAATAAGGTATAATTGAAGTAAAATTGATGGTCTTTGGTGAAGGTGTGCCGAATGAAAGTGAAGAAGTCATGTTTTAGAAACATATTAAAGGTTGTGGGTGAGTGAACCTTTGGTTCACTCATCCCACGATCGTGGGAATTATAAGTCTTATTCCCACAATCGTGTGAAGTACTTAGTAAGGAGAAAAGATTGGTTTTGGGCAATTATTGGATCATATAAGGTTAAGGTACTTTATAATGGTTTAATTGGTTTTAGTTAAGGTGTAAAATGAACCTAATTTGATGTAGAATAAGTTCATTAAAGGTTTAATAAGATTTGGATTTTTAATTGAAGTAATAACTTAAAGAAGGTGTTATTAGATAACAAAGTAACTAATTTTAGAACTTATAAGTCGTTAAAGGAATGAATTATACTTATGAACACAAATGTGATGTAAATGATAAAAGTGATATGATAGTTATGAATGTTTGAGAATTGGGAACTTATGCATTATTTCACTGTTATATGATTCTGATATTGTGATAATTTCGGACCATCAATTGTTCGAGGAGTTTTATAATTAGGATTATATTGGAAGTGTTTTCTAATTGTGTGAATATACATAGTGTGTGATGAATCAATACATTTATTGATTCATTAATGCATATGTTTGCATTTATAAGGCATGTTAAGTTTGATCAAATGAATAAGGTCATATGTTATGCACTACATCATTTACATGAAATTCTAAATAGGCATGCCTAGAAGGGTCTGCAACTGCTCCTGTGACACTAAAGTGTCTTTTAATATTGACACTTTGGTGTCTCCTGATATCGACACTTCGGTGTCTCCTAATATTTGACACAACAGTGTCTTTTGATACTGAGACATAAGTATCCCCTATTATGAGATACCAATCATGGTATCTTCTGTTCTAGTCCTGTTACACACTTCTGTAAAACTGTTGGACCCCAAATTTTCTTTGAAAATTAGAAAATATAAAATGATATTAAATGAGGGAATATGGTATGATTTCTAGAAATAAATGTAAAGTATAAAGGAA
>JAOQMR010000009.1:11946648-11957426 GCA_027563865.1 Erythroxylum pelleterianum | reverse complement strand
ACTTTCCAGTTCAATTGCATCGTCTCATCCCAATTTCACATCAATTCGTCTATATTACCAGTCCCAGTCACCTTCTAATCGATGAAAATTACATGTACAGAGTGTTTGAAAGTGTTCCAACTAGGCCAAATGTGCACAGTTAGAAAGTCTCTTTGAAGCTCTTAGCTAACCAAATGGCAGTTTCCCTCGGAGAAACCTTCTCAGGACCAAATGGCTTTAGCAACACCCCAAGCTCATCAAACCGTTTATCTTGCAAGAGCCGTGCACTAAACTCAAGCAAACCTTCTAATGCCTCTGCTCGTTGTTGGTATGACGAGGTGTCAAACCGCCGCTGTTGGGATTCAGAAGATGATCGGCTTGATGTGCCACTTGTAGGGTTATGCTCTGAGCATTCACTTCTATTCTGTGAAACTAGCTGGTTGGTATTTGTGAATTGGGGTTCGGCGACAACTTTGTCCACAACCTGGACCATGCACTTGTCCTTTGTGATTGACAAGTCAGTGCTGTCTCTGGAGGAAGAAGAGCATTGTGCTGAAGTTGATGATGTTGCGTGGGCAGGAATGAGCAGGTCTTCGGAAGAGGCCAAAGGAAATTGAGCAATCTTATCTATTCGTGGAGCATTAACAGAAATATCAGGAGACTCCAACCCAGAAATAAAACCAACATTGGCTCTATATGGAGTTTCTGTGGTTGCAGCTCTAACAATGAATGGCAGTGACACTCTACGATCTGGATGGGAAGATTTAGTCACTGGTGTACAAAATGCGGGAAGCTGTAAAGAGAACACACAATTAATTGAACAAATAAAGGTTCTCAACTCAATCAAGCATACTGAACATCAAAATAACTGACTTTTGCCTTTACAACAACACAACCGCATCAAGGGTGGTCAAACACAAAAGTGGAACTTCCTAGATATAAAAACCTACTTGACAGTGCTAGGTGATCACTTAAGCAAAGTTTTCAAAATCGCCTCAGTAAAACTAGGCCGTAGGCCCACCCTCAAGAAAGCACTTGTTTATGACTATTGTCAATGTAGTTTTTATAGTAAACAATTCAATAAACAGGATACAAGACATGATAAAAGATTAAGGCATTTTCAAAGCACCATGCAGCAATCAAGCTTAAGTAGGCAGTTAACTCATTCCTCCAGATGATCAAACCTTAGAACCACCTAAAGAAATATTATAGTCAAAGCAAATGCACAATTTTAGTCATACTTACTGAGTCACGCTTTGAAGTGTTACTTCTTGACATTGTCTGTCCCCTTGGAGTAGCAGAAACTTTAGTTGATATTAATCTTGGGGATTTTGCAGTCACTGAAAACTTTTGGGTAGCTGCCACCTTAGTAGTGTCGCTGTGGACAATGCCAACAGATAACTCTTCAAACTTTGAATTTACAAAGCCTAGGGGTTCCTGTTCTATTCCAGAGGAATTGATGGCATGTTGTTCAATTTCAGATATAATAGGATTCTCGGATCTATCATTGCTGAATGATCGCCTTCTCTCTGTGTCATTTAGAAAGGAAATAGCTTCTGGCTGCAAGAATCTTGTTTTCTTTATGAAGTTGGATTCGGACCGTTGGACAGGGAAAGTATGTCTCCTGGGGCTGCTCAATTTCAGATGTATCTTAAGAACATAAGGTTGAAGATGTGGGTGACTGAGCAACTCTGAAGCCTGGCACAGAAAATTAATTTTAATGGAAAGAATAGATGGTCTATCCAATGTTAACGCACCTAAAGACATTCCCTAAGCTTTTAATTAACGTACCTAAAGTGCACCTAACCAAAGATACAGTTAGGCAGTCTTTTAGCCAGGACCAAAAATAATAATCTACACTGATCTTTGCATGCCCAAGCCAATAATAATTGTCAAGCACAGGTTTCTCATAATGAAAGTGATTTAAGTAAAGTAAAATCCAGATGAAGTAAATTTCTTTGAAGATATGTGGCATCATAGGATAAAAGAAAACTTAGTGCTTTAGGTTTGAAGTATAAAAGCTAAGGTAATTATTACAAAACTAGAAGCAAAAGCACAAGTTACATTATAACAAAAAACTCTCGAAGATTCCCTCTTTGGTTTCAAAAGCCAAACTTTCCCGCCCTGGCTTTTTTCCTTCCCGCTTCTTCCTCCTAACCTTCCTCTCCTTGGTGTCCAATTTTCAATTGCTACTCTAAGGGGACAGACAATGTCAAGAAGTAAGTCATACTCACTTTAGATTTTAGTCATACTTCTTGACATTGTCTGTCCCCTTGGAGTAGCAGAAATAAGTCAAAGCAAATGCACAATTTTAGTCATACTTACTGATAGTAAAGTGGAGTTGGTAGACTTATTTTTAACTGGACGACCACTCACTTTATCAGTGAAGTGGGGTTGGTAGACTTATTTTTAACTGGACGACTACTCACTTGGTCCAATAACCAGCAAGGAGCAATGCTAGTTCGTAAGACCGGTGTCTTGTTAATGCTGAATGGCTCAACAAGTTTGCACACTCTTTGGTCCACTTTGGGGAAAAATTAAGTTCTGACCATTCTTTTATGTTAATACAAAGCTCTGCAGGAACCAAGGAACATGGTGCACCATTCGATTTTTCTCTGGCTTGATTCACATGGAAGGATTTCAAAACCTTCTTAATACATGTTGGCAGTAGGAGGTGAGGGGATTCAAAGCCTTCCAGCTGATGAAAAAATTGAGGATACTCAAACAGGAGATTAAAAGGTTTACACGTAGCAAAGTGTTGGATATCTCTGTTCTGAAACTCCAACTTAAACAGGCACAAATGGACTGTTACACTCAACCAAATGAGGTCAACTTATGGGTAAAGGAAGTTAATCTTCTAAATGAGTACCAAGATGCCTTGAGACTTCAAAATACCATTCTAAAGCAAAAGGCTCGTGTGAAGTGGCTTCAGGAAGGTGATACCAATACAAAATTCTTTCATGCGTCTATTCTGGCTCGCCGTAATTGCAACCGTATTATCAAACTCCAAGATAGCAGTGGAGAATTTCACTATGATCAAGGGATGCGTGAGATGGCGAGGTCGTATTATGAAAACCTTATGGGGCCTAAATGTGTTACCTGGCCAACTATAAACATAAGGCGTCTTCCGGGAAAGGGGAATCAGGTTAGAGCAAAAGGCAAAACTCATTGCCCCTGTTTCGGCACAGGAGATTAGGAACATAGTTTCCAATATGAATTCCTCCAAAGCCCCAGAACCGTATTGGTTATATGCAGAATTTTTTCAACGATCTTGGGATACAACCGGGGCGTTATGTACTGAAGTTGTTTTGGAATTCTTCCAAAACTCGAAGCTATTGCAAGAGTTAAACCGTACCTACCTTTGTTTGGTGCCTAAGACTAAACATCCAACGACTTTGGGAGAATTTTTGGCCCATCTTATGTTGCAATGTCATATACAAAGTAATAGCAAAAGTGATGGCTAATCGTCTGAAACAGGTACTATTGGACATTGTTGATATTTCCCAAGGTACTGTTATACCTGGTCGTAATATCGAGGACAATATTCTTATTGTTCAAGATCTACTAAGAAACTGTGGCTCTGGGAGACCGTTGAGAAGTTATATGTTGAAGATTGATCTGTATAAAGCATACAACACCGATATTTGAAGCTGCATTAGAACTTTCCTTGACATTCTGAATTTACCTCCTGGGTTTGTAAACTGGATCATGGAATGTATTCACTCCCCGCCATTCAGTGTTTTGGTCAATGGCATCCCATCCAATAGTTTCAAGAGCTCAAAGGGAATCAGGCAGGGGGACCCCCTCTCTCCGTATATATTCAATTTGGTCTTGGAGGGATTATTGAGACTCATCCAATCCTTTACTACTTCCAATGGCAATTTCAAGTATCATCATAAATGTTCTGACGTACAATTCACTCATCTCTTTTTTGCTAACGACCTCATGCTTCTTTGTGCTGCAGACGCAAACTCAATGAATGTCCTTATGCAATCGGTGAAGTTATTCTCTGATGGTCAGGACTAAAGATCAATATGGAAAAAAGTAGCTTATTTGTCTCAGCAAATGTGCATAATTCGAATGAGCTTTGTAACATAACAGGTTTAAACCTCCACCCCCCTTCTCTTCGCTATCTAGGAGTGACCATTACCTCTGGCAAACTAAAGTTTGCTTAATGTCTTCCTATTTTGGAGCGCATTAAAGGTAAAATATTAGCTTGGCAAAATCGGTTTCTATCTTACACTGACCGGATCACATTAATTGTCTCTGTGTTGAGTAGTCTCCATACTCATTGGTTAGCACATACGGTGCTTCCAAGGAAACTCATCAAGCACATTGATCGGCTGCTGAAACAATTTCTGTGGTCGAGGAGGTGTGAATCGGTTAAGCTCGCCAAAGTCAACTGGAAGGAAATAACAATTCCAAAGAAACATGGAGAACTCAATATCTTATCTACTAAGTAAATGCAAAAGGTTTTGCTTAGCAAAAGAATATGGCGCTTATTCTCAAATAAGGAAGCACTTTGGACCAATGGGTACACAGTGTCTATCTTCATAACAATAAAATGTAAAAGGTCTTACTTAGCAAAAGAATATGGCGCTTACTCTTGTTATTTCAATGAGTTGTTGAAGATGAACCACTAGATCTATCCCTTGATCAAACATCGAATCAACGAAGGTCATAACACATGGTTTTGGTACGACAACTGGCTAGAGATTAGCCCCTTGCTAAACCAAACGGACTGTTTACGTCTATAAGACACCGATTACCATTGGAAGCTAGAGCTTCCAACTTGCTACAAGGTGGTGAATGGAGGGCAGATTTTTGAGGATGCTACCTACTTAGAGAATTTCTACCTACGGTTGGCGACGCCAGCGCCCCTGATACAATCTCATGCACCCCTCACCCGAGTGGGGTGTTCACCACAGTCTCCTGTCACCGTAGTTTCAGGCAAGACTTACTGGTAGTCCTGTGGTATCACCTAGTCTAGGAAAGCACTTTGAACCCCAAAGCATCCTTCATTACGTGGCTAGCCATCAAAAATAGGCTCTGTACTAAAAATCGCTAGTTTAACTCTTCAGATACTTGTTGTGTCCTATGTCAAAATGCAGATGAAGACCAAAACCATATGTTCTTTCAATGTGCTTATTCAAAATGAATATGGAGTCGGATCTAACACATGACCGACGCTGTGAACAACTATTATGAGTGGGATCCTACTCTAAGATGGTTTATTATTCACTCCAACTCAGGGAAAGTTAACGAAGACGTTCTACTCAAAGTTGCATTTATCACCACTATCTACATGTTCAGGAAGGAATGGAACTATCGTATTTATCGGAATGTTGATATAGAAAAATATCAATTAGCTAACAAGGTACTAAAGTGCATCTATGAAATACTTCTGGCGAAAGGGGTCGAAGATCAAGTAACCCCAATTATGCGATCAAGATGGCATCTCCAAAGTGAGTAACTAACCCGATTGTAATTCTAAGCAAGTCCCCTAGTGAGTTTCTGTATAGCTAACATTTAGATAGGAGTTCATCTGGAAGTTGATGATTGACTTACGTTGGTAATTTTGTAGTAGCTTGGCTATTGATTATCAATATATAATTCATTTTATAAATTAAAAATTAAAAAAAGTTTGAAACACTTACATTTGCCCCTAAAATCAATGTGGATGAAATAAGAAGATAAGCATAGAAACATCTTTCTCATATTGGCCAAATGTAATGTATATGGTTCTTAATACTATATAGTAATAAGAAGTGAGAAGAGTAGGATTGAAAAGAACAACATACACTGGGTCTCAGTTCTGGATTTTTCCGCAGCATACTCTTGATAAGACCGCGGCTGAAAAGTTATCAAGCAATCAGGTAAGAAAATCTTGTAACCTGGCAAGACTTTTTACTGGTCCGCAGGTGAAACTCATAAGACAAGCATTAACTACACATAAATTCAATATACTCAAGGAAAGAATATACTCACAATGCACCAGAATACGCAGCTGGAAGAGGTGCCACTATAGACTTGTTTATTTTGTTGATCAGTGCTTGCATATCCTGCCCAAAAAGTGTTCAGGAATTTAACTCATTACATATAAGGTTTAGACTATCTAAATATGCAAATATCATGCCATGGATTTTTTAATTGGTTAAAGGAGAATTCACTATCACATCAATCGCATAATAGGTTACTTACAAAAGCTTTAAATGCTGGTTTATGAGCTGCCATTTCATATATGCAACATCCTGTAAAACACATTATTCAAGTTAAAACATAAGGGTTAGAAATGATATCACTAATGAGCAATTCACAACAATTACTAAGTTCGAAGAATGGCATAGTGTACCTAAAGACCAAATATCTGATTTAGAACCATAAGGTATATCGGCAAGAAGTTCAGGGCACATGTAACTTGGAGTTCCCACAACCTGGCCCAGAAGCATGAATTTCAGGTTAATCATATTAAGAAGCCGATATAGGTTATAAAGTAATATGCAATAACCAATATACTTACGGAAGAAGTGAGGTCATCAGAACTCAATTTTTTAGCCAGCCCAAAATCCCCTGCAACCAGTATGCATCTTTTAAGCAACTTATGATGGTTAAAAAACAATAAACCCAGATCAAACAGCACCGATGTTAATAAGTTAAGATAATAAATAATGTTTAAGAATACAGAGACTATACCTAGACGTATGTCTTGATCTTTAGTCAAAAATATATTCGAACACTGCATAAATGTTGGAAGATTATCGATAGTGAACCACTATACCCATGTCAGACATTGATATTAGTTGTGTAAAGGAACATACTTTGACATCACGATGAAGTATGTGGTTGGCATGCAAGTACTCAAGTGCCATTAGGAGTTGAGTCAGCCAGCAGCAGAGTTTCTTCACGATGTAGTCAAGTGTTAAACACGATTGAGTCCAAGTATCAGAACTTCTTTCCTCAAGTGCAAATTATAGAGCAGTAATACAGTGAAAAATGAGATACCTCCTCCGGAAAATGAACCCCATTTGCCTTTTTTATAACTTCTGCCCTGTGTGACAACAAAATTAAATTTGTAAAAAAGTGCTCGAAAAACATATTATTTCCCAACAGGCAAGTCATGCATTTTGCAAAAACCAGATTTAAAACATCAAAACCTACATATCTCCGCCTTCACAATATCCTATGATGATGCAAACATAGCAACCCTGGAAGTCAAGACACAAAATCGTAATAGCATAAGCATAAGTAATGCCAAAACCCCACGAGAACGGGAATGGGAACTCAATAATTGCACAAACACCCTATCCAGTTATGTAGAGAATTATGAGCAATCCATGATGAAGGGGTAATGAAATTATCGAACAACAAACTCTAGAACTATGGGCAAACCCACAAAAGATCAGCATGTAAAACACGACGAAAATATGGTAGAATCAATTGAAAAGGCATCAAATATTGGCATTATCTGTACCTTCTCGACCCAGGAATCCTTGTACTCCACAATGAAAGGATTTCTCACTTTAGAAATCAGCTCCATCTGGAACATAGAAAACCAAAAACAGAAACCTCAGTACGGCTGATACATCAAGATTCTGGACATTGCACCCAGCTAATAGAGATTAATTTTACTTGAAATGACACAACGATCAAAGATAAAAACCCATTTCCAATGGTTAACATACTCCCTTAATAAAAAATTGCTATAAAAGAAAAAAGTAACAATCAAATAGCGTTTGATCCAAAAATAAAAAGGGAATGATAAGTGAAGTGACCTCCTGATGAGCAGACCTGCGGGCTCGATCAGTCTGACGAGCAAGACGGATTTTTTTGAGCACATACCTGAAAAAGAAACACACCCTGTTTGAGGACACGTGTAAATTTCTAAACACAAACTCAGGGTAAATTACAGGATGCTCACTTCTTGTTTTCGTGCTTATGTCTCACTAGGAGGGCCGAACCAAAAGACCCTTTTCCAATTTGCTCTAGAACTTCGTATTGCTCCATCCTCAGATGAATTCAGAAGACTTTAAGAACTTTCCAGTCCTTGAATTCCCAAATGAACAAAGTAGAAAAAGAATGGACTAGTCAAGCATTGCAGAAATCATTCAGACCTCACCTCAAGAAATTATGACCATCATAACAACAAAAAATAAATAAATAGAAAAAGAGAGAGAAGAATAAAGAGTGAGGGAAGATGTCAAACAACACGAAAAGACAGGGAACCTAACCGCGGAAAAGAATAGAAAATAAGGTGAAAAATATAAAAAAGGGAAGAGAAAGGATAAGAAATGTAGAATAGAAAGTACCTGAAAAGGACAGTTTATTCAGTGAAGGAGTAGAGATCAAAGAAACGCAAACAGAAGACATGGCCGTATAGAGTAGAGACCAGAGGAGAGAGGAGTTTTAAATTTTTGAAATCCTCGACTTTTTTCAAAATTTAAAAAACGCTGAGCTATCGCCTTCGCCTATCACTGTTTTCTTTTTCTCTTTTTATTATTTTATTGATTTGATCCGATTCTCTCTCTCTCTCTCTCTCGCTCTGACAAGGCGTGAAAGCGACCGGGTGAGTGCACGGGCGTCAAGCAATGAAGCTGGGATTCTCTACGACGCGCTCACGCTATAGCACTATTGAATTAATTTGTACCTACTACACCACATTTTAAGTAAATTATAAAATAGATATTAAATTTTCTAAAATTTCAAAAAAATTAATTAATATATTTTACTATATAATCTTTAATTTTATTTTAGTGATGGTCAAAAATTATAATAATATAAATTTTATATAATAACTATTTTATTTCTACTAATATTATGATTTACATATTTATCGTATAAATAATAATAGTAATTAATATAAGAAAATATCATTTACTTCTTATAAAAATTAATAACTAAAAATAATATAAAGTACTTAAAACGTTATACTTCATGTTAAACAACGCAATAAAATATAAGTAAAACATAAAATAAGAATATTTAGAGGCAAAAGTTGTATATTTATATTGTATATATAAAATTTAACATTAGAGGATTATCGTACCGTATCGGCAGAAAAACGATACGGTAAAAGTTACTTCGGCACTGGCCGAAAATACCAATATTTTTCAATAGGTACCGATCGGTACCCAAAATACCAACAGATATCAACTGGTACTGTAAATTTGGGAATGTAGGAGGACCTTTTTGTAAATTTTGGAATTGGAATTATAAAAGAGGGCTAGGGTGGTGTGGTGTCGTGGAGTGAAGTATGTATTATGCACGGCTTAATACAATGTTGATTAGTTGATTATTAAAATTGCAACATTTAAACCTAAACGTAAAATTAATAGTCAAATGTAAAATTGATAATCAAATGTAAAATTGTAAAATTGATAATCAAAATTTGTAAAATTGTAAAAACTTAAATCATTAATTGACATATTCTTAATATTTGTGAAATAGCAATTTATTTTTAATATTTGGTATTGAATTTAGGTAAATAAACAGTAAACTAGTAAAGTATATAGTAGTAAAGTATACAGTACAACTGTACAATATACCAATGGACTATTTTATAAATTTTAATATTTTAGGGACTGTTTCATAAATTTAAAAAATTACCCGAAACGGTATCCAGTACTGATCGATACCGATACAGTATAGTACCCTAACTCAATCCGGTATCGAGTTCGATACGGTATTCATAACATTGTTTAACATATAAATAAAAAGAGAAAAAAATGAAAACCTTAAAACTTTATTTAATGATATATTAGCTCAAATGGTACTGGTCCCAATTTTTATTTGACACAAAACTCTCGTCATTAAAATGAGTCTTATCATCACCATCATTAAAACTCATTATACCAAATAAAATGTTAATGCTTTATCATCTCAGATTATTTTCTAAGTCACTGTCATCTATAAAATTTGGTTTCTTACAAACTCAGTACATTAAAGGATCAAAATGGTTAAGACAAATTGAGCTTATAGAACTAGTCGTTCTATTAAATAATCTTAATAAAAATAAAATAAAATAATTTAAAAAGTTACATAAAATTATATTTAACTTAATAATGATAATAATATACATTTTTTAAAGTTTCAAGTTGTATCAAACAAAATCAAATTATTTATTTGAATCTATTTCTTTTTTTAAAATGAATAAATTTAAATGTGATCTAATTCCTTTTACATTTAGTTTCACTCATGCATTGACTCGAATTTTGAATTACAAATATTTCTAATTATGGAACATCACTTTTGAATTAGTCCCACAAAAATAGTTTTATAAATAAAAAAAAAGTAATAAATATTTTTACGATAAAATTTGTTGGAGTATTAGGAATATACCCCTAACTTTTAAAAACTATCAATAAGACAATAACCATCTTGTAACACCTGTCACCGAACTGTCAACTTTTGTTGCAAATCTTAACTGTGAACTTCAAAATAACGTTGTGTAGTATCGCATACAATGTCATGTATTAAAAACATCATTACGTTGGAGTCTACGCAGAGAGTTTTTAATGGAAGTTGATGGCAGGATGGACGGGTTTGTAAAACTAAGGGGGTGCTTGTTTAGAGGGTTTGGGAAAAAAGATATGGGAATGCAATGAAAGGTGTTGCTTGGTACAAATCTATGATTGAAGAGTCATAGGTTTCATTCCCTTGTATAGGGCAATGCTCCATTCCTCTGGTAATCCAGAGGAATGGGAGTCATTGCCCTTGTATAAGTGAATTTTTGTGTTTTTGTAATATTTTCATAAAATTTATATTTTAAATATTTATCTTTAAAAAATTTAAGTTTATAGATC
>JAOQMR010000009.1:11933018-11946548 GCA_027563865.1 Erythroxylum pelleterianum | reverse complement strand
TTCAACAATTCAATATTAATACCTTAAAATCTACTAAATCACAATCAACATTCCAATTTCCAAATTTAATTTCCAATAGGATTTGGACCAAATGGCCAATCCATTTCCAAAATGCAATATGCCAACCGAAAACATTTTCAAGATTTCAACATTCACACTTCATTTTGCTATACCGAAATCAACTTCATAATTTTGAATTTTCCCCAAATCCAACACCGAAATCAACCTTAAAATTTCTCCCAAAATCCAACACAACAACATCAATTTTTAACCCCAAATTCACCATCATCCAACAACCAACACAATCAAACAACCATAAATTTGAAATTGCCATGAAAAATTAAACCAAAAAAAATTCAATCGATCTTCACCAAATCTGGGTCGACTTCGGGTCAGTGGGTCACGGTGTTGAGGCGAGGCGAGGCGGTCGGACAAAGGCGAGGCGAGACGAGGCAGTCGTGGCGAGGCGACGCAGAGTCGACGCGAGGCAAGGAGGAGAAGGCCGGAAGCGAGGCGAGGAGGAGAAGGCCGGACGCCGGAGGCGAGACGAGGCAGGCGGCAAGGCAGACCGGAGGTGCCGGGAGTCGGGAAGGCGAAAGGGAGAGGAATTGAAGAAGACGATGAGAGACAGAGAGGAGTCGGCAGTGGGGGGGAGGGTAGATAAAATTAGGTTTAATTTTTTTATTTACAAAATAGTCCTCGAAATTTTATTTTTTACGGAATGACCCCGAAACAATCCGGTATTTGTGGTACCGGCCGGTACTGATCGAAATTCATCTTCTATATTTTTAGGGTCGTTCCGGTACCATTTTTCGGCTAGTACGGAACGTTCCGGCCAGTACCGGCCCGAACGGTACGAAACTCTAAACATTGATTTAACCCCTAATTTAAACAAGCAACGAACGAAAATATATATATATATATATGGCAAGATTAATTTTATTGCTTTGACGATTTGCAATGGAAATTCCAAAATCACCATACCCATCCTTGTGCTCTACTTGTAAGCTACAAAAATCTTGCATCATCTTGTGTAAAATAATTATTGTAATAATTAGTATCATTCTCTGATTAACTTCAGCTTTTTTTGTAAAATATGATATAAAATAGACAATATGGTTAAAAAAAAAGCCCTTGGTAGTAAACAACTAAGAGTAAAATTGTCATGTCTAATTGATGACTGCAAGATAAGGTTTATATAAGGAAGGATTATTTTTCATTTTTGTCTTAACTGCAAGATAAGATATATACAAAAAGACCTATTTTTTATTGTAAAAGTAATTCATTGTTCCCTTTTCACTATCAATCAAAGCAGTACTCTCACCAAAGGCTTACAAACTCGAATGACAAATTATTATTGGGACAAAAATCTATAATTATTGAGTATAATTTTGAGAACTTTTGGTCTAGAATTAGACCCAGCATACTTAAATGCAACTCACTTATTACTTGTAAAATTTTGTGTAAACTCCCTCTTTATTTTAAAAAAACATTGAAATGATAAAAAAAATTAGTTACAAATATTGTAATGTCAAGATAACACAAATTATTAGTATTAGTGAAATTCTTTCTTATCAAATTCAGAACCCTTGGACAATTATAAATAATGTTAGTCCCTAATGGCACCTAAGAAGGGGATGAATTGGGTATTTTTAAAATTCAACAATTTTTCTAACCAATATACCCAATTAATAACAATCAATATAAATAAAAATGATGAAATTGCTTAATGTAAATCAATTAACCAATTGAACAATAATTTAAAAGAGTAAGGAATAAAGAATGTAAATTGATTTATAGTGGTTCGGCAAATAACTCTTGTAAATTGATTTATAGTGGTTCGGCAAATAACTCTTGCTTATGTTCACTCTCAAGACTCTTCTTGAAATGCTACTATAATTTTTCTTTCAACATGAATAATAACCTTTATACAATTTTTTTAGTAAAAAGGAAACTTTCTTAAAATCTTTTTCTAGGGTGAAAAGAAACCTTAATTTCACTTAGATCACCTCTAAGTATAATAATATAATCCTTAAATCAAATATTACTTGATAACTCCAAAATAACTCACTCGCACAAATACGAGACTAATGCTCAAATGAAGGAAAAAAACTCCTTGAGATGTGTACATACAATACATCAAACCTTATTGATGCTAAAATGAACGAGAAAACATATGTTTATAGTGTTTTAGGAGCCTTACTAGTCATTTGAGCTTAAAACTAGTCGTTATAAGAACTATATATGATGCACTAGTCGGCAATATATATTAAAAGCTTCGTATTCACTATTCATTGGAACATTGGTCAATGAGTAGGCATATTGATTAATTATGGCATATTGGTCAATCAGCACATCAACCAATGTTACAACAAACTCACGATACATCAAGTTTAACAACTTTAACTTACATTGGTCAATCATTAACCCATATAAGCCAACCAATTATCCAAAAAAACATGATTTTAACACTTGCAAATGCTTATAATTATGATTTAAACACTTCTCAAAATATTCTTCAAACTATATTTGAAATATCAAAAGGCTTTTATATTAAAATCAAAAGGTTTAATGTCTCTTAATGAATGTAAAGACTTATGGAATAAAGTCAAATTAAATATTTTGCATGGTAAGCCTTTTAGATCGTCAAATTAACAAAGTGAGTTTACAATTAATTACAAACTAAAGAATGGCGTCTATAATCCTTGATTTTCTTTTGTTCTTCGTTTTATCTTCGTTTTGATGGTTGTAATCTTCAACTTCTTTTTATCAATTTCGTAAGAAATCTTCTTAAATTTATGACTTCAATTTGTTCTTATATTGTTTTTCATAAAAATAATAAACTCATTAGTGGTAATTATGTTTTGTTATCATCAAAATATCGATTATAAGCTCCCTTGGTTCAATAATCTGTCCTTTTTAATGATAAAAAACATTTATGATATTAGGGAACAATAATAAAATTAAGCACACAAACAAATATCAAGAAAATGATTTGCTCTCTCTTAATTCATGCATAAAATATAATTAAGTATGTAGAACGTAATTCAATAATAAGAACAAAAGAGATATTCAACATCAAAGAAATATCTATACATGTAGATATCATAAATTTACTCATACAAAAAATGCAAAAATACATAAATGGTAAAATAATCACTTCCCCTAGATTTCATCACTACCTCTAAATATAATTTCATCAAAATTTCTCCCCCTTTTTGGAATCATTGAAAAGAAATATATTAACTGAAAATCTATAATATAAAATTTCATACGCCAAGCTAACTTGATTAAAAGATGAATTTGACTAAGATTGACAAATTTTCTCGCTAAAAAGTACTATTGAATATTTAAAGAGTCAAAACAAACGGTCAGTTTGGATAAAGGCATTCCTAATTATGTCTAATTTGAAAATTCCTAAATTTTAGCATTGTTTCTAAGATTAAAGTGTTAATTAAAGCATTGAAGGCAGACAAAATTAGATGTTGGAATTGTAATAAATAAAAGCACAATTGCAATATCTAATAATCATTTTCATTTAAAAATACATAACTTTGAAAGCCCTAAATTTTCTAAAACAAAAACATGAAAGAAAGCCTAAAATACCAATTTTAAACAAAATTAAAGATGCATCATTATAATTAAAAGAAAAACAAACTTAACTCCTTTTATAATTTAATTATGAAGGAATCAATTTGAAAAAGATTTTTTTAGTTAAGAAAAATATTTTGAAAATCCCAAATATGAAATTTAAAAGTGACAATTTGAAATTTTGGTGCAATATAATAAGATTTTTATCTAATGATGGATGATGTTTTTCAAGGAAAAGAATGAGTTGATTGGGGTTTTGGAGGACATAAACATAAAATATGAGAATAGAAGAAAAGAGGCATATGGGATATTAAAAACAAGAGGACAAAGATTAATTGCAATATCTAGTCTTTCTCTAATAGTAATTAATCCATTATTATTAAGACAAAAATGTAGATAGTTATATCTTCTTTCATAATAATCTTTTTCTAATCTAGATTCAGTTACTAAAGTTTCTAAATAAACAATAGTATATATAATAAACGAAAGACGCCAAAAATTGAGAAATTAATAATAAATCCAGAATTGTTATCAAAGCCGTCTACCTCATCTAATATAACTTTGGTAAAACCATGGAGAATATAGAACAAAATATAAAAATTCAATTAGAAGAAATTATGCAGTTAGTAAATAAATTAACTCATATAATAATTCTTTAAAATATGAACTTATAAATCCTATTACTGATCAGGATAAAGTAATTTATGGTTATGAATCTAATCAAGAAATATATATGGATCAACAAAAATCAGAAGAACAACCTGAAACAAGCCAAAGTGGAGAAAAAAAAGAAAAAGAGAAAATCAATCTAAGTATAACTGGAATTATAAACCTATAGAACAAGAAGAATTAAATCATTTTGGATATTATAGAAAAGATAATAAAATACGAAAATTTCTTACCGAATATACAACAAAACATATAATAATATGACTAGATGGAATCCTCAATTTAGATTGTGTCTTATCTCCAAAAAAAATTATTACTTGAATGGTCTAATAGACTAGCATTAGTCATCCAATAAGAAAAACCTTTTGAAGGATTAACAAATATAAGTACCTTATGGAATTTTATTACCTATAAAACTATAGGTATAATATTAAGTTTTTTACTAGATAATGAAGTACGAATAAAAAATACCATTGAATTCCTTAATGCTATTGAACCAATAAAGGTATTTCACGTAGTTACTAATGAAATTTATAAAGAATTCATTGGCAAAGATATAACTTCATATAAACAGGAAATAGAAAATGAAGAAAGAAAAAATACCTTATGACATTTAAATAATCTAAGAATATGTGACATCTGTTATCTCAAAAAATATATTTGTGAATTTTAAAAATATTATTATAAATTAACTCGTACCGAACAAGAAATGTATATACAAATATTTATTAAAAATTACCTTATCCAATTAACAAAACAATAGAAGACTTGTTCTTAATCAAACAATATGACAATTAAGTAGCTTATAATCTAGGAAGCGCTATTTCAATAGTAAAAGACGTATTATCACCAAAATGTTTATAAGTAAAATTACATAAAACACTAAGACATTAAGATATTCAACTATGTTGTTCTAAATATTCAGAAGTACCTCAACAATATGGCAGTGACTCTTTTATTAATAACAAACAACGAAAATATAAATATAAATGGTGAAAATATCCCAACAACAAACATAAAAAATTTCCATTTAAACCTTATACAAAATTCTTTCAACACAAGGCTTATCGACAATATAAACCAAAGAAAAAATATTGCCCTCAAAATAAAAAAAAACTTGTAAATATTGGTTATGTAAAGAAGAAGATCATTATGCAAACACTTGCCCAAAAAGAAATTAAAATAAATATAAAGAAAAACCGAATATTTTAAATTCAGCACTTAAATATAATTTAGAACCTATTGAATTTGAATATGAAATTGATTCAACAATTTCTTCATTATATCATTATGAATTCCAACCTTCATAATCAACAACTGAATATGAATACAACTTTTATTCAAGTAATTATTTAGAATAAAAAAAGTTAATGCTTATATACAGGTGCTACTCTTTGTATATCATCTAAAACATTATTAAACAATTGGAAAAAATTTAAACAAACCTATACAAATAAGAATAGTAAATGGAAGTATTAAATTTATTTGGTATGTAAGCTATTGTAATAATATCATTATTGAAAAATATACCTTTACTATACCCTCAATATATCAACAAGAATCAGGGTTACCATTAATTTTAAGAAATAATTTTCTTAAATTATATAATCCTTTTTGTCAATATTTACACTATATAACTTTACGAACACCAATAATAAAATATTTAAGTAAAAAATCTATAATCCTCAAAATACTTATGCTCCATACAACTTATTATAAAAATCTCCAACTTATAACAGAAAAATTAAATTTACTCCAATTTTATCTTCTTAATAATTTAACTTTACAAATTGAAATAGAAACCTTAATAGAACGAGTTTGTAGTAAAAATCCACTAGATCCTAAAAAAATAGTAATAGCCAATTAATTGAAATAAAACTCAAAGTTCCTACACAAGAAACTAATATTAAAAATAATATTCCATATACACAAAAAGATATACAAGAATTTCTTACTGAATATTCAGAATTATTACAAAAACAATTAATAACATCAAGC
Organism: Erythroxylum pelleterianum; assembly: GCA_027563865.1. NCBI lineage: Eukaryota > Viridiplantae > Streptophyta > Magnoliopsida > Malpighiales > Erythroxylaceae > Erythroxylum > Erythroxylum pelleterianum. Next base: position 11,940,290 of record JAOQMR010000009.1, on the reverse strand, counting down.
ACAAGTAAACATTCCACCCCAGCCTTCTATGTAAACAATCATTTCAAAAAAACACGTGGTAAGCAAAGAATGGTAACTAACTATAAAGAATTAAATAAAGCTACAATAGGTGATGCATATAAATTACCTAGAAAAGATTATATTATTAATAGATTAAAAGAACATCATTGATTCACTACACTAGATGCAAAATCTGGTTATTGGCAATTAAGATTACAAGATAATACAACACCATTAACAACATTTACCTGTCCTCCACAAAAATGTTACTAATGGAATGTACTACCTTTTGGATAAAAACAAGCCCCTGGTATCTATTAAAGATTTATGATAACAATAAGCACTTATAGAAGAATTTACATCAGCTTATATTGATGACGTCATTATATTTTCAAACAAAGACAAAGAATATCATTTTAAAAAAGGAAAAAAGGTTCTCACCAAATGTCAACAAAAGTGATTAATTTTAAGCAAAAAAAATTAAACTAGCACAACAAAATATTGAATAGCTAAGTATAGAATTTCATAACGGATTTTTAAAATTACCACCTAATATCCTTGAGAAATTACAACATTTTCCTAAGACATTAAAAAAATATAATTGAAGTTCAAAAATTTCTTGGATTATTAAACTATATATGTGACCAAGGATTTCAAAAAGATTTAGCTAAAGAGAGAAAAAAGTTACAACTTAAATGCAGTAAAAAAAATCAATGGACATGGATAAACAAAGATACAGAAACAATACGTATTCTAAAAACTCTCTGCAACAATCTACCAACATTATATACTTATAATCCAAAAGATACATTATTAGTACAAATAGATGTAAGTATGGATACATGGGCCAGCTGCCTTCTGGCATAACCACTCAATACAAGGAAATATCTTTTATGTAAATTTATCAATGAGACTTTTTAATCCCACTGAAAGAAAATATCCTATTCATGAGAGAGAAACACTTGCATGTATTAAAATATTATAAAAATGAAAAGTGGATTTATTGCTTGCCGGGTTTCAAATTCAGACAAATTCTAAGTATTTATGTAGATTTACTAAATATAATATTAAAACAGATTATAAGCAAGGACGCTTAATCTGTTGGCAATTAAACTTAAATCAATATAATTTTCAAATACATTATATAAAATCTTCTGCTAACAATCTTGTAGATACATTAACCAAATAATGGAAACAACCGTCCTCAGCCTGAAGGATTCACTCAGCAAAAAGGAAAATGAATTATTAGATTTTCAACAACAAGTGGGGAGTTTAACCAAAGAAATTAATCAGCTAAGATCAACCATTACCCTCCTTGAAAAACAACAACTATCTATTGATCAACCACCTAGCATACAACCCACCATCCAACTGATTACTCCTCAACAAATAACCCAAATAGCCTCACCAAACTTGTCTGAAAAAACCAGTCCATTATCATACATAGCTATACCCGTTTCTTATATAAAAAAAAGAAGACTTCAAAGAATCCAAAGTTTATGTCATATTCATGGGACCCATGGCTCGAATATATGATAAGTGACATAAAGCAGCCATCCATATTATAAGAAAACCCTCAATTATCTATCGAAGTTATACAAACCGAACTGAAGCTGAAAAAGCCTTGACTGAATTCAAAGGACCCTTATTACGACCTCATTATAAACATGCTCTCAAAAAATAACCATCGGACTCCAAAATGAAAACCTTGGGAAAACTCATCACCATGGAAAAAATAAATGTCATCACTACCAAAGCACTCAAGGAAGAAATGAAAAATATTACTTCATAAATTTTTATGACTGCTTTTAGGCACTCAATGAATGGAAAGAGGACCAAAAAAAATTCCAATATTATCTATAAAATTGAGGACAATATGGACCAAAAGCTACAATCTTTCCAGAAGCTTATGCACTCACTGCTGACCTCTTTTTCAAAATGGGTTAGTAGTCATTATTTATTTATCCAATTTAAACACTCTTTCTGAATTCCCAACAGGATTTGTCCTTTCAGTCAAAAATTACAAAGAAAAATCTACTAAGGAAAGAGAAATTTGTATCAAAGTTATCAGTAGCTATCTTATCTTAAAAAAAGCAGAAAGCCTCAAGGAAGCCGAAGTCCAGACATCACGATTAGAATTTGTCCAAATTGGAATTAGCAACGACATGTATCCACTTATAATTGACCATCCTAAATATGAGTTTAATTGGGATCTGATTAACCAATTCAATCTCCATTGCATCAAAGCAGTTTACCAGTAATGCCTAAAAAGTACTCAATAATCTTTTAGTCAAATTAAATTACATAGGAGCAAATATGTTGATGACTTCAAAATATAAAACACCCATCTCTACTGAATCATTCCATCTCATAAAACAACTTGAAGCATCTTTTTCAAATTTATCTGGAGCATTCAGCGAATTATCATAACAGTGGAAGCAAGCTCTCTGTCAACAACTATATCAATATCCCTAATATCAATGCTGAAATTGTCCTTCGACATCACAAGAAGAAAAAGATAAGGGTGGCAGCTCATCAGTAGATATAATCATTGAGGAATAATGTAGGATGTAGGTAGGCTACTTTGTCGGCCATTATCTTTATGTAGGCCATCTGTCGGCCATTTGAACAAGTAAAAAGTAGATTCTCGATATACTTTTCCTGTAGTCTTCTCTTTTGCTTTTGCTTTTTTACTTTTGGTTTGGACGCTCCCCAACTCCCTTTTCTCTATAATGTAACCTTCGAGCATAGCTCGATATGAAAACATAAACGCTTCTTTATAATATCCCTGTTCAAACTCTTATCTCACTCTAAAGCCTCAGGATTGGCGTTCAAGAGAAACAAAGCAAAACAGTTATGTTTAATTATTTATCTTTTCATCATGTTATTATTAAGTTATTTCAATATTTAAATATATATTGTAAAAGTATTATGCCTATTTGTGACACTTGTAGAAATATTCATCTACATAATGAACGAAAAATTATACTTAGCAAAAAGCTTATTAAAACTTATAGCGATACTTATAATAATTTAGGACAAATAAATGCTTTTGAAACTACTCTGCATAAATTTAAAGAAATTTAAAATAAAAATAACGAAAACTATAACCAAGAACGATTATAATTAAAACAACTCTATAAACAATTTCAAGAACACAAAAAATTCATTATTCTTGAATAATTGTCCTATTTGTCAATTTAAGTTACAATTTTTCTTAATGCATAACTGCATACTATGTAACCAATAATTAAAAGAAATTATTCGTTTAGAAACTTTATTCACTGAATCTAGATTAGAAAAAGATTATTATGAAAGAAGGTATAACTATCTACAATTTTGTCTTAATAATAATGGATTAATTCCTATTAGAGAAAGACTAGATATTGCAATTAATCTTTATAATTCATATAATCGAAATTTACGTCATAAATATAACCAACTTACCGAACATCAAAGAATCTCTCATTAATATGACTGAAATAATTCAAAACACTGATACTAATAGTAATATTTTAGATGTAAATACTTTAGAACTAAGTGTTTTTCATATTAATGCATTATTATCCCACAAAAACAAAAATAAATAGCAAAAATACAATTAAATCTAAAAGATGAACAAGATATTACACACCATGCATTCAAAAATTTAATTAATAGAAAAAATATTATCTACTATGGAAAAATAATACATGAAACACCTATCATAATAGATCAACGTAATGGGCATATCCGTATAAGTTTAATAAACTAAGAACAAATTTATAAATAGTTACAAAATAAGTCTAAAGAAAAAAGACATAAAATTGGTTATATACATTTTCTACAATTCAAATCTTATGAAAATCCACTTTTCAGGAAGGGATAGATTCACCTATTAGAATGGCAATAATAGATGAAAGAATTATTGTTTTAGAAGACCAAAGAATTATTGTTTTAGAAGACCAAGTAATTGGAATCATGAATGGAAATTTAGCCTATGGAAAAACTAAATTTAATACTCGTCTAAAATTAGGAATTCCCTTACAATCACAAAATTTAGATGAAATGACAATAGGTCAATTTCCTTTTTCAATTACTTATCAAGTTAGCTGCGCTTTAACTAATTCTCATCATAATATTGAATTTAAAAATACAGATCAAATTTATATAGATCAATTATTTAATGATGTAGCTAAAGTAGGAACAAATTTAAGAACTAGTTTAAGAGAACTACCAGATATTAAGTATCCTATTATACAAAATTTAGAACACACTATTCCACTATTATCCTTATATGAAAATAAAACTATTAGACAAAAAAAATTCCTTTAAGATCACAATCTTTTAGGTTATAAAAACCTATTAGATTTATTGAACCACGTATATCAAATCAAACAGAAGACTTAAATGAAAAAGAAGAAATAAATAAATAACAATTAGGAAATGAATTAGCTAATATTAAAAATCAACTCCAAGAATTATCAAACCGTCTTTAAAATACATTATGAGTATTACAAAACAATTGTCTGAATTATTAGATAAACAATTGAAATTCAATTAAAAGAATTAATATATCAAAATATTAAGTTACAAAAGTTTAATGAAATTAATAAAATTCATCAAACATTAGAATCTTTAATTACAAAGTACGAAAAATTATTTACAATAGTATATATAATAAATGAAAGACTTGATAAAAATAGAGAAATTAATAATAAATCTAGGGCTGACCTATATTGGTTATTTATCGACCAAGGATGGCAAACAAATTCTTAAAAAAGAAGAGAGTCTCAAAATCAGGGACATTAGTCAACTATTGAAAGATATCGGTTGACCAGTTTGGCTATTTAGGCGACCAGGTAAGCAACTACGGGCCCTCCCTTATCGCATTTATTTTTTACGGACGACCTTGTTCTTTTTGGTGAAGCTACTGAGGCGCAAACTCAGGTCATCTCCCGGGTTCTGGATACTTTTTGCAGCGCGTCAGGGCAAAGCATTAATTTCAATAAAACTCGGGTTTTTTTTTCTCTTCTAACGTTTCTCGAACTACCGCTCGTCGACTTAGCCAGGAGTTACATGTTAACACCACTACTAATCTTGGGAAATACTTAGGTGTCCCGTTGATCCATGAGCGGACCACTCGCAATACATGTCAGTATATTTTGGATAAGGCCCAGCACAAGCTGACTAGTTGGAAAGCTAGAATGTTATCTCTCGCAGGTAGAGTTACCCTCACACAATCCGTTATCTCGTCCCTGCCTATTTTCACTATGCAAACTGTGCGCCTTCCTCTCCACCTGTGCGACGCTTTGGAAAAAATTATGAGGGATTTCATCTGGGGGTCTCAGGAGGGTCTTAAGAAAATCCACTTGGTCAATTGGGATGAAGTTTGTACTTCCAAGAATCTGGGGGGTCTAGGGCTCAAGCGCATTGATAGAATTGAATCCTCTTATAATTTCTTATATATTTACATATGATTTCAATCATATTTTTATGATAAAATGCTTAATTTGTGTTCAATTTGTATTTACTGCTAGGTTGGATCTGTTGGCATATTTTTGAAACAAAAGAGACATTTTAATTGTCTAATCAAATGAGCATTAAAGGTGCAACATGCGTTGGTATTACTTATTGGCGTTTCAATGCAGCAATAAATAAATCACAAGGAGGGCGCGTTACCAAGAGGAACGACGAGGCATCAACAACATGAGGATTTAATTTGACAAAATCACTGTCGGTAGAGAAAACACATGTTACGCATACGGGAAGAAAAAATGGTCTTAAATTAAATTACAAACAGCTACAAAGTCGAAGTGATGGACAGCAACTAAAGGGCAAAAGAGTGGTCCCAGCAAATTAAATCACGTCAATTTTAAAGCTACCCAATTTTAACTCTACAGTGGATGATTTTAGAGGGACCAACAGCAAATCACATTGGGTGTGATCAGTGGAGAGCATGGAGAACAAACACGCACAGTGAGCAAGTGGACTAGTGTTAATCGTCTAATCACAGATACTGTTGAACAAAGCTATTAGCTACATGAGACAAACGTATCATGTGATGCTGGAGGTCAACGCACAAGAAAGCAAGCTGAAAAAAATCATGACTTTGAGGCTGTAGCGTGGAGGAGACAAGGGTGGAAAATGAGCAATAAGGTGGGCTAACACATTAATAGCTAAAATAATCAGACCATTGGAAGAGCAAGTGGTGAATAACGTGGAGGACTAAGGTGCGGCAGCTCATATAAAATTCAGCAACAGTCTCACGTTTATGGGTCTCCAATCTGATGCAATAAGGGAGTCTTGAGCTTTATGTCAATCAACATTTGGAGGCAATGGTCCACCAAGAGAATAAAAGGAGAAAGCTGCAGTGAAAGAAAACAAAAGAACAGTAGGGACATTAAACTAAGGAGCTGAGTGGCGGCACGATTGAAGCAAAGTGAGAGAGACCTACAGGGCGGTGGACTTATGGTCTGGGGAATAGTGCAGTAACAATGGATATCTCATCGCATCTGAGGTTAAGGGATTGTTGTTCAGTAAATAACAAGAAGCAAGAATGCAACAAAAGCAAGAAGAGTGGACGTTTACGCATGCCCTATGAATAATGAGTTGGAAGCACGCAAAGTTGAAAGGATGAAGAAGCAACATCAACGCATAAGGGGACAGCATCGTCGTACAATAAAACATGAGACAACAAGAGGTCGGCGCAGACCTAAGATAGCAATCTTTTTGCGGTGAAGGCATGAGCATGAGACAAAGGATGATGGAAGCAGGGACGCATGGACAAGCTAGAGGAAACGTTGGAAGAGCATCAGTTTTAAAAGCAGCAGCAAGAAAAAAAAGAAAGAGGGAGAACAGTTTTGAGAGAGGGGCACGCAGAACAGGAGAAAAGGGAAGCTACCAGTGGATTCAAACAGCACGAGAGACACATAGAGTGCAGAGATTTGGAGCTGCCAGAGATTTTTAGTTGTTCCACCGTGAGCATTTTTATTGCATTTATGACTCATCTTTGGAGCATAAAAATGAAGATGATAGGCTAACTTCCCGACACCGGTTCAACGGGGATATCAACGCCAAGTCATGGTTAAGCTGTTTTTGTTGTTTTAAAGTTGTGATTTATTTTCGGATTGTTATGTTGTTGGTATTGATTTTAATGGTTTTGGAATTAATGATTTTGATCGTTTTATTTCGAACCTATTGCTAAAATATTAACTGTAATCCGTAATTGTTACTTTTAATATTTGAGGGTAGCATCTGACGATCGTTTATCGTTAGGAACAACATAACTTA
>JAOQMR010000009.1:11728521-11742082 GCA_027563865.1 Erythroxylum pelleterianum | reverse complement strand
CAAATGACATTGATGACTCCTCATCAATTCATTTGAGCACAGCCATGCATTTCTTCAGTCATACTTGTCAAGAGGCCCAAATGATATCTCTCTCATTTAAGAGAGGTACAAATCCTATCTACGTCATTCACATCCCTCCGCATTAGACTAATTGTCCAACATTAGATTAATTGTTATTTGGTTAAGAATAACTTAGTCTAATGTCAAAACACCAAATTTCTCATGTAAGGAACCATGATGACTTCAAGTCAGAGAACTAAAGTCAAACCATATTGAGAATCACTAATGACATGAACCATGTAGTGTTCTCTTTGTGGGTCGGTCCAATATATGGTCTCTAACATATATTTATGTTTCTGATTTGATAACTCATATCCATGATCAGTAAAACGTGATCATCAAGCAGAACACATACTAGCCTTAATTCATTATTGTTCCACCAATAACGATCGACCAGGGACAATTTAGAATAGTGTTATAACGCTTATGGTTTTACTATCAAGTCACATACTTGATGACATAAGCCTAATACCATTCATGGAACGTAAATCACATTACATAAATGACATACATGCATATAAAAGGAATACCTCATAATATATTATTAACAAGTCATAATGTTAATACATGAACCACATATATTTATTGGCCTAGGGCACACTACTAACAGAAACATGGCATCTAAATTCAAGGAGAAGAATGATCTTGAGGGTTATATATGGAAGAATATCTCTTGGGCAACAAAGGAATTTTATTATCAGGACTTTGAGATACAAAAAATATTTTTTGTTTTAATTTATTTTTATACATTAATTAGATAAATATTATTACATTATAAGTGCTTATCGTATGTTTTTCCTTTTGTTTCAAGAAGAATCTTTTTGAGATTCTGAATTTGACGTGGTCATTTATAAAGTATGGGAGAGATGAGCATGTATACGTTATTGAGACTTTGTTGGTGAGATACACAAGACTGGTGTACGACCGCCTTATATTTCTGAACAAATATGGAGTTATTGGCAGCAGTATTGGACATCACCCGAGGCAATGTCCATTTCAGAATGTAATACTACTAATAGATGTGGAAGATCGGGGGAAGAGAGTCTTCTTGTACATACTGGGGGATCTATTACCCACCACAAGCATACAGAGATACTTGTAAGTATCTACACTTTACATTTATATTCTAATTTTTTTTTTACTTTAGTGTATTTCAATTTAATTTGATGTGTAAATTTTGGAATGAAAATATGTGTATTATGGAGAATCATAATGTTATAAATGTCTGGTGCCATATATAGCTGTGATGTTGAGTTATTTTCTTTGTTTAACAGAGGGTAAACATCATATGGTTGTGATGTTGTAGTTCACTTATAACATTTTATTCTAATATAGGAAAAGTCCATGGGCATAAAGCCTACCCTGTCAACTCTTTTTGCACATTCACATTAAGAAGCATAATGGTGTGACCATCGTCAACAATCGATGTATAGAACTAAACATATGTGAAATTTATGCTTTAATATTAATGCTTAATAATTATCACTTACTAACATAAACATTGCCTTATGATAGGACAAAATACAAGAAAGTATTAAATGACAGTCTCAGTAGTCTGAAGATGTTGATGAGACTCAAACCTATCTTTATACAGTGGGTGGTAAGGATCATCGCATAAGGATATTCAACTTAGATTCATTTGTGGACATACGTTATTCGTAATCCTCCACATCTAGTACAACAACATCTAGTAGGCAGTCAGCTCCCAATGAAATCCATGAGCTTCGGAGCACAGTACAGACATTGACAACTTAGTTGCAACAGTCAATGGAGTACATAGCTCAGCTCCGTAATGAGGTGGATGAGTTGAAGGGGAGGGGTAGCACTTTATCGTAGCAATTAGAGCATCCACGGTCACCAAATAAATAGCATATTTGTAGTCATTTCGTATGAAATACAAATACTTATTATGTACAAAATATTTTTTATTATTAATTAAGATAATTTTACTTTATATCATCAATCAACTTTCTATTTTAAAAAATTAAATGTAGAAACAAATCAAAATATTATCAGTAGGTGACTCATAACTATTTAAATTATGCATTCATCAAATGAAATTTATTGCAGGAAAATTTAAAGAAAACAGTTTTAGTAAATTTACCGACAGAAAAACAAAGTTCGTCAATAAAATGTATTCGATTTACCAAAGGATAACTAATAATTGTCTCTTACGTTATCATTAACTTACCGACGGAATAACCAATTCCATCAAGTAAGGTTACTAACAAACAAATCTTGTTCTCCAGTAACTTTACCGACCGAAGGACAACAAAGAACAACCGTCGGTATATTCACCGACGGCTACACAAAATGTCAGTCGGTAAGTTTGCGACGGACATTCTATGATTCATTGCAAATTATTGCCTACGGTCGTTTCTTTGACACCTTAATCCGTTGGTAAATTATGTGTTTCTTGATGAAAGGAATGCATGTTTGAACAATTATGTAAATTTCTTCCACAAGGAATGTCTCATCTATATTGTGAAAGTATAATAAACCCTTATCTAATAAACACTCTATAATATTATAAAGTGATAGAAAAAAGGAAAAAAACAATTTCAATAGAATAAACCTTTACAAGTTATTAATATTTTGAGATGGGTCTATATCATTAATTAAAATAGTTATTATATAATTAATTAGTTAACAAATTAGTATTAACCATAAAAATAACATCTTATATAATGCAAATTGGAATTGTTAGTGCCAAGTGATTAGTACTTATAAAATTGTGACCTATATACATTTTTAGATCTTCTTCGAATGTGTGAGACTTACAAAGATTTAATTATATTAGATAGTGATTCATCCTAGAGTTATTAAAGGCTTTTGAGTTTCCAATTCAATTTATCCTTTAGATTGAAAAGTGCATTTGTAGCCCTTCTTTTGCTATATTAGTTAATGATGATCCTATTTCATAAGTTAATAGGGCTATAAGGTCTAAGATAAAGAGATTTTATACCCCCTATTGTTTTTCCATTTATATGGAAATACTCTCAAGAATTATCTACTTCAGAATAAAATAAAAGCAAACTTTTAAATACCACCGTAAGTTTAAAAAATTGAGGCTATTTAGCCTTTTTTGACAAATTATTTACTACTATTGAGTGACCCTAGGTTAGTGAAATAACGAATTCCCCTCTTATGTTGAGAAACTTCAACATAAGATAAGCATTATTTTCCTTTAAACAAAAAATGTATTGGCATTGTATGGTACACTTCTATAAGTGAAACTAATTTCATGTCTATTATTTAAACTCATCTAGGTTCCAAACATGTTGTTCAATTCTTCACTACTTACAATGAAACTAAGCAATATTTTTTGAGGGATAATGATCTCTTTTATTCAATGTCTCATTCACATGTAGCAAATTATGCTCCAAACATGTTGGTACCATGTTTGTTATTATTGGGTTTAGTGTGCCATTAGAGTTGACAATTCATTGCACTATTATAGGACCATATCTTGTATGAGTAAAAGAAGGTGTGTTCATTCCCTATTTCTACATCCTTCTGCAAACATGTTGGTACCATTCCCTGTTCCTACATTCTTCTCCATTGGTTTTGCATTATCTTATAGCTAGCCTAAGCTAACTTAACCCTATAATGGACTATTATTTTAAATCGTATATCATGAAAATTGATCCAAATTGGGATATACTTAATTTTAAATATTTCTAGGTCTGGATGTTATCTCCTTTTTTGTTAAAAAAGTGGCTTATTATTGATATATCGGGATCTTAATTCCATAATCTTTAACAAATTGATTTTTAGATATAATCTAAAGATGAAAAGATCATCCTTCTTTATACTTGTTTTTAATTGATTCTTTGTTAAGAGTTCATTGATATTCATGTTAGGAATGATGATATTAATACTTTATTTACAAATGCTTTCCAACGGGAGGTGTTTAAGCTTATAGCAGCGAAAGCCAAAATTCTATACTCAGATCTTACAGTTATTGCTTGAGAATTAAGAGGTATGTTTAAAACTCACCACTTATACGTGTTGCTTTTAAGATGGGTTCATGCTTCTTATTCTTAGCATGCTCAATTTCATTGTTTGTTTTGTTTAAAAATTAACATGTCAACTTGTATTGATTTATCATTATGTTATTTAGAACTTAAATTGCATTTAGTAATTTAGTAATTTCCTTCAAATTGTATAGCTATATGAACAAAAGTTGGGTGTCTCATCAGAAATGGTTCACTGAATAATTAGAAGGAGTTAAGAGTTCATGCAATTTATAAAAGAGTAAAAGCTTATATTAAGTTGTATTCATTATCCATGCATAGATTCCTTAAACGTGAACATTTAAAGTCAAGATGTGGTATATAATCACTTGCTAATTCGAGGCATAGATAAATTCTATACTTCATAGATTTATCATAGCGAATGTTCTAATGCAAGTAATAGTAGAAGTGTTGATACAGGTTATGATGGTAGTAACAATAATGATGTAGAGGATTGTGATATTAATGACGATGGTGATGATGAGATTGGACAGATGTTAGAGGTTTTGGAGAATTATATGGAGACGATAAATGATACTAGTTTTCCTAACATAATTGGTAGTATTATAGAAGATAAAATTTGGAAATTTATTGAAAGTTGCTCAAGAAGAAGTATATCCAGGGTGCTTGAAATTATCACCGCTATCTTTTGTTATCAAGTTGCTGCATTTAAAAGTATATAACAAATGGAGTAACAAATCTTTTGACATGTTAATTAACTTGCTCAATGATTCATTACCTATTGGAAAAAATTGCCCAAATCTTACTATAAAGCAAAGAAATTGTTAAGGGGCCTTAGATTAGGATATATATCAATACATGCTTGTAAGTAAGATTATGCTATATTTTGCAAGGACAGTAAAGATCTTGAAGAATATCCCATTTTTGGTGCATCAAGGTGGCAAGTAGATGATGGAAAAGAGAAAATGATACCGCATAAAATCTTGAGATACTTCCCTATTAAACCACAATTACAAAGGCTTTTTATGTTAAAAAATAGCCATAAATATAAGGTGGCATAAAGAGAAAAACATTGATGATAACATTATGAGTCATCTAGTAGACTCAAAGGAATGGAAAGACTTTAATGGAAAGTTTCCACTGTTTGTAGAGGATTGTCGTAATGTTCGACTTGGTTTAGCCTATGATGGATTTAATCCATTTAGTAATATGAGCACTTCTTACAATATGTGACCATGTAATTCTTGTGCCATACAATTTGCCTTCATAGAAGTGTATGAAGGAGCCCCTTTTTATATTATCTTTACTTATTCCGAGACCTACTACTCCTATTAAGGATATCGATGTATACATGCAACCACTAATTGATGACTTAAACCATCTCAGGGAGGATAGATTAGAAACTTATGATGTTGTTGAAGGTGAAACATTTATAATGCATATGGCTGTTTTCTGGACTATAAATGACTTTCCAGTTTATGGCAATTTTGTGGATGAAGTACTAAAATGTATATGGCCTATCTTGTTTGTAACCATTATACTCATTCAATGAGGCTATGAAGTAAAATATGTTATATAGGACATCATTGTTGCTTGGAACATGGGAATAGATGATGAAGAAGAAAATTGTTTAATAAAAAACTATAATATAGTGAAGCTCCTTTGCACTTGTCTAGTAAGAATATGGTTAACAATTATCACATTTGGGTGAGTTTACAATTGACAAACACCTAAGTGATAGAATGCTAAAGCAAAGTGTTGTTGATCTTAATTGGAATAAAAACATATTTTTCAATTTGCCATATTAGAAGGAATTGCTATTGAGTCATAATCTTGATTTGATGCATATTAAAGAAAACATTTGTGATAATATTTTAGGTACTTTGATAGGAATTTTTGTCAAATTGAAAGACACAATTAAGGCTAGATTAGACTTGGAAGACATAAATATAAGAAAAGATTTGCATTTGAAAAGAAGAAATGATGGGTCATACATCATTCCACCTGCATGTTACAATATGTCAAAAAAGGAGAAGAGTTTCTTTTCAATTTCTTAAATCAGTCAAGTTTCCTGATGAGTATGCATCTAATATAGCCCATTAAGTCAATGCTATTGAGGGAAAAATTTTAGGGTTGAAAAGCCATGATTGTCATATACTTTTGCAATGATTACTTTTTATTGGAATACGTGGGTGCTTGTTGAATAATGTGTTAGTAACTTTGGCATAACTTAGTGAGTTTTTTAAGAAATTATGTTATAAGACACTGAAAGTAGAAGAGCTTAAAAAAAGAAAAAAACGTAGCTTTGATTCTATGTAAGCTTGAACTAGTATTCTCCCCTTTTTTTATTTTGGTGCATTTGACAATTCACTTGCTATAAGAGGCAAAACTTTGTGGACCGGTTCAATTATGATGGATGTTCTCCATTGAAAGGTAATTCATATTAGCTTATACTTTTTTTCTTAAGATATTAGTTAGTAACAACTGTTAATGTTATATTTTTTAAGGTTTTTAGGCTCTTTTAAATGTCATATGCATAATAGAGCTCGACCTGAAGGCTCTATTGTAGAGGCTTATATATCGAATGAATGCTTGATATTTTGTTATATGTACTTAAATGACGTGAAAACAAGATTTAATAAAGAAGAAAGTAACTTCAATTTTGATCAAAATGGTAGCTTGTTAGTTTTCTCCTAAAAAGTAAAGTCACTTGGTGTTGGAAAATATGCGGAGTTAACTAAAGACGAACTCGAAATTGGCCATTGGTATATTTTGAACAATTGTGAGGAAGTCGATTTATGTATGGAGTATGTATATTACTTCTCTTTCATTCTTTCATATTTCAATATAGCATTCAACTTGTCTTTTTTTATTTACTTTTTTTTAAATAGAGAGCACAAAGATGAGATTAGAAGCAAAGGAATTGTTACTGTTGAAGGAAGACATAAGATTAACTTACTTGAGTCCTATTAATGTTGAAGGAAGACATAAGATTAACTTCCTATCCTGATTTAGGACTCAAATAAGTTATTCATGGAATAGTATGAACTTATGGAGAACTTATGGAAATTTGTAGGTTAGATTAACTTCTAATTATATTTTTTTTATAGATGATACGGTTACATAACCATAAATTGATAGAGGTGATGATAACATTATATGCTTTGGCATGTGAGCCTCATAAGTGTGTGAAACAATATATTGGTTACATTGTTAATAGAGTTAGATTTCATATAAAAGATCGTGAAAGTGCAAATGGTTTATTCTTAGTGACAAATGGGTAAACATAAAAGTGAATGGCAATATTACTAGCATCAATGTTAGTAACACATGGAATGATAATGACCCTTTTGTACTTGCAAGTCAGGTGAAGCAAGTATTCTACCTCAACAAAACCATATTGGACAACAATTGGAAAATTGTTCAAAAGTTTCAGCATCGAAATCTTTTTGATTTTTGTGAAAGGGAAAATCATCCAATGGGTGAGGATAGTGATGAAGTATATCAAAAGGTTGAATCTGAGTTGAATAATGGAGCCCTATAAATATAAGATGCAAATATAGCATCATTCAATTGGACCAATATACTAGAAGCAAATGAAGTACAAGCCAATCTTGTCTTACAAAGAGATGAAGACCATATTGAGGATTCATTATATGACAATGATGATACTTTGTTTAAATATAGCGATGAAGAGTCAAATAATAATGTAATTAATGATGATAATTTTCAAGATCTTGATCATGATATTTAAAGGTAATAAGAGTTCTTTTTATATTGTTTGAAATGTAATGTTGTTAACATTTATGTCAATGGGTATTGTTGATATTTGAATTTTGTTAATGCGAATTATTGATGTTTTAGTTATGTTAATGCGGATTGTTGATGATTGAGTTATGTTAATGCAGATTGTTGATTATTGAGTTATCTTAATGCATATTGTATACTTTTTTAATAATAAATTAACAATAAAAATATATCAAAACATTATATACAGTACTATGGATAAAAAATGCAACAAATAATTTATTCTAGCATGGTATAATATTTCATTAAAACATAGATAAAAAATTTGACTACGTTTTACAAAACATAGCTAAAAACATTTGGCTGCCTTTTCATAAAGTAGCTAAAAACTTTTGTTTACATTTTCGAAAACATAGCTAAAAACTTTTAACTACGGCTATGTTTCTGAAAAAATAGCTAAAAACTTTTGGCTATGATTTTGAAAATGTAGCTAATAGTTTTTAGCTATGAAATGTAAGCGTCATCGAACTCTACTACTCTCACTAAAAGTTTTTTGCTATGAAAATAAAGCATATGCAAAAGTTTTTAGCGATGATAACCACAAAATGTCGCTTATATTTTTCAGTTACGGGGATTTCGCGACATTATAGGGGACGAAAATAAATCGTCCCAATTGCTATTAGCGATGATTTTAGTACCTTTGGCTCTGATTTTTTTCGTAGCCAAAAGTCAACTTTGTTGTAGTGATATTAGAGGCTATGGCTACATTCCTATTAATTATGTTATAAATATTTATCATTCAATTAAAGCCACCCAAAATAAGAACAATATACTCCAATGGCGTTGGTTATTACTTATTAGTAAGCCATATGTTGGCTAAATTATGATATCAAAAAGAAAATTCCTAATAATTTTCCTTAAATGAACAAAGAAGTAAATTTCATGTAATCCTTAAATGAACAAAGAAGCAAGTTTCATTTAATATCAGGGAAATTAAATTAATTTGTTTAATGCCAAGTCAAAAGCTGAGTATTTTTAATAGTTAATTTATTGTCTCCTTCACATTTTAAAAAATGTTGTTACTAATTAATTATATTCTCATTTTTATGCATTTAATTTTAAAAATAGACATGATCAAGAATATAGTTTTCATTGTATTTGTTAGTTTTTCAATTATTAATTGTTGGTGGTGTTGTCTTTGTTAAGTAGATCAAATTTTAGAATCCATCCCTAGTTAAAATTACGAGTCTCAAGAACAACCGAGAAGTAGTTTAAAGTGTTATTATGTTCAAAATATCCAGCATAAGAGAGAGCTTGTTGGACCCCGAATTTTTAGTGGAAATTAGAAATATTAAAATGAAATGAAATAAGTGTTTTTGTATATGAATTGTGTTATAGATGAATTTGTGCTTTAAGAAAATCAATGAGAAAAAGAATCGATTCGTTTTGATGGCTTTGACATTTGAGTCGATTTGTTTGGGTTATGAAAGTTTAAGTAAATGAGTTGGTTGAAATGGAAGTTGAAAAATCAAGAAATAAAGAGAAAGAGTGCGAAAATAGAAGAAATAAGAAAGTTTGACTTTTTGGAGATAAAAGTTGACCTTTTGATTTAGGCTAAATTTAAAAAAATGGTTTTGATGAAACTTGTAGCTTCTGTTGAAAACTTTCTGTGACCATAAAGTTTGATATTTTTCGATATCAGGAGAAAAAGTTATGATCATTCAAAGTTAAGTATTATTTTGTTTTGTTATGTAAAAATGTCTTTAAGTGTACATTTAGGTGTACTCGGCTTTGAGGCCAATCGTCATACTGTTTTCGTCTGAATTGGAGAAAGTGTCCTTAATGAAAGTTGTAGCTTATATTCCCAGCTTTTTATCTCCATAAAGTACGCAATTTTTGGATGTGGTAATTGCAAGATATGAAATTTGGAAGTTTGGTTATGGTATAGGATGACAAATTACATGGCAAAATATTTAATTGAAAAATTGACCTAGTTAGAGGTTGAATTTGCTCTTAAGTTCTTCATGAAAGTTTTAGATTATGTCTTGATCTTTCCATTGATGTAAAGTATGCAATTTTTGGACTATGAAATAGGAAGTTATGATTTTTGGAAGTTCTGTTACTGTTTTGAGATGACAAGTAGAGGCAATAACTTTGATTGGGTTTTTGACTTTCGAGATGGAATTGATTTTCGAGTTCTTTATGTAAGTTGTAGAGCTTCCTTTTATCTTTCCATCGATACTAAATTTGTCAAATTTGGAGTTCGGGATCAAGAGTTATGATTTCTGGAATTTCAATTATTTATAGATATGAAAAATCCTTTGGTTTTTGCTATTCTCCTCCCCTAATCCGACCCTTGTTCAATCTTTTGCTTATAATTTCTCCGTCCGACATCCGATTAACTTGGTTTTTGAAGCGTTGGATTCCTAAGACATTTATATTCACCAGAAAGGGGAAATTTATAACTTTTGAGATTAAATTGAAAGAGATTGATTTAATCAAAATGAGTTAAAAATTTTCTGAACATGTTTCAGTATTTTGAGAAATTCTTGATCTGTGGAGATCCGATTGAGTTGATTCTTGAGGAAAAATAAAATAGAGATTTGGGGCTATAAATCATATGAAGGAAGTGAAGTTTAATTTAGCCCCTAAGACTTTCAATTTCAGAATTGAAGTCGGGTTTAGTGTGTAGTCTTGGATTAGAAAATCTGAAAGTATTTTGGCCATAACCTTTGTTCTAGTCATCTAAATGAGGTGATTCTTAATTTGGATTAAACCAGAGAAACAGGGCTATAATTTGTCTGAAGAAAGTGAATTTTATTTCAGCCTCTAAGATTGTCAATTTTCGGATGGAAGTAAAGTGTTGGAAAATGTTTCAGCATATGGCAGTCCGAGATGTTTGGACTATAACTCTTGGTGTAGTGCACCAAATTAAATGATTTTTGTGGCAATTATGAAATTAATACCTAGAGGAACATTTCTCTAGAAGGAAGTTTTGGCAAATTCCTTCAATTTGATGATTAGAAAGTGTCCTAAAGTAGCATGAAGTAAAATCAAATGTGCAGGGGCATTTTAGGTACATCACTTAAAGAGGTAAGGTAAGAAGGCTTGGATGTAGGGGCATTTAAGTCTTTCCTCATTCATTAATGACATGGCATGCTAATACAAGTGTGGCTGTCGTTTGGAGGGAGCAAGTCACGATACTTAGAGAAAAATAAGAGAAGAAAGAAAGAAAGGAAAGAGGAGAAGAGAGAAAGATGGTTTCGCTGATGGGAGAAAGAGAGAAAGGTTTAGGGTTTGCGATTTTTTTTGAGCTTCCAAGGGAATTTCTAAGATTATGCAAGAGGAAAAGGGTGGAAAAGCTTGAAAGCTCTCTAATGGAGTCCAAAAATCCGAAAATGGAGAGAGATAGAGGTAAGTTTCGATTTTTTTTTAAGTTGTGATTTTGATGAGTTTATGGTTTAGATAGCTTGGAAATGGTATGAGATTGTGTTTCCTAAGCTCAATTTTAGAGATAGCATGGTTTAATTGGTTCAATTTTGGATTAATGTGAGTTAGGGTTTATGTCAATTTTTGTGATTTGGGGATTTTAGAAATTCTTTCTTTAGGGAGCTTGGAAACATGATGATTTTGAGTTTCCTATAGTTAATTTTTAGGATTATGCTATTTATTATGTTGAATTTGGATGATTTTGGTTTAGGGAATTGTAAATTTGAGGAAAGAAGAAGGACTTTGGAGAATTGATGCTTTGGACAAAGTACTAGCATGGATTTGAGGTGGGTAGCATATTTATTTTTTGATTTATAAGCTAAATATGAATTTTTGAAAAATAAAGAAAGCAAAAATTCAATTATTGCTATTTTTGAATGATTATTTCGTTGATTTTGTAATAATTTAAGCACTTGCAAATTATGATTAATGTTCGACATTATGATTTCTGAATGATTAAAGTTATTGTTTTAAAATGATTTTTGACGATTTTGATAAAGTGATAAAAATTTATAAAATTCGTTATTTATGATTGAATTGAGAAATTATGAAAAATTGTGGCATTCTTTGTTTGTAAATGATGGTGCTTTTGATGTATGAATTTGTGTGATTTATGATTGACTTTTGATATATGAATTTTATTGTTATGTGAATTTTGAAATTTAGGGAAAATTATGAATGAAATTTGTTTGATATGACGTGATATGAAAAAAAAAATGAATTTTCGAAATGTGCCTTCGGGCAATATGCTTTTTTTTAAGCATGAATTGTGTTTTGTGGGTTTGGTTAAGTCCCATAAGTTAGAGCCAGTGCACTATCTCATTTTTAAAAGGCTTCTCCCGCCTGCCCGCTAGTGGCATTGGAGTTCCGATTTCGGACTCCCATAAGTTCCCGGCTGAACAGGACCGCTATGCGGGACTGTGCAGTACGTTCCGTTTGGACCGAAACCAAACCATTCTAAAATGTTATGTGCTTTTTGGGTTTATTTATAATATGATGCATTTATATGTTCTTGCATTTATGTTTTCGATTATATTTATGAATTTGGAAAAGTTTTGGAATTTTCGAGGAATGAAAAAAATTTGAGGTTTGAAATTGTGAAAAGTTTGGAAATTTCAGTATAAATGTTTTGAAAAGTGGAAAGGAAATAAGTTTTTGAAGAAATGATTTTTGCTTATCTTTCAAATAATAAATATGTTATCTACGAGCTATCAGTTCACCCCCCCCTTTCGCCCCCATCTCCAGGTTTCGAGCAGGAGATCGGATGAAAGGAAGTCAAGACCCTTGTTCGATTTTGTTGTTTGAGTTTTATTGTATTAGAAATTTTTGGTATTGTATATGGCATTGAAATGCCAAGCTTTTTGTAAGCAATTAATTCTTTATGTAAAGAAATTTTGAATTTATGTATGGATATGAGTTTGTGTATGATTATAGGATTGTGTATTGATTTGAGGCATAACTTGGTGTATGATCATGGAATATGAATGGAATTATTTATAAATGTGGCTTATGGTTTTGTATGTATATTACTTATGGTTATGTTTTGGATTGAATAATAAGACTTACATATGATTATGAATGAGAATTATTGAAGTGTTAGGTATAGAATTTGGTTGGGTCGGCTGGACTGGCCATACAAGGCCCAATCCCAGGCCCAGATATTGATGGCCCAGTCGTAGGAGATAATCTCCCATGCAAACACAAAGACTCACGTAAAGACCTAAACCTAGTGATTCCAGGTATATAAGGTACTATTTCTCCATAATTCAGGTACGACACAAGAAACCCTACTTCACTTTGTTTACAATCATCACAACCCTCACAAAAAGACTAACCTGAGCGTCGGAAGGGCTTGCCGGGAACCAATCCCCGGTGTGCCTTTATTGTTTTACAGGTGATCTCCAACCGAAGTTATCTAGAATCATGGATCCAAACGACAACGTCTAGCCTCAGTTATCTAGTGGGACCCGACGTCAGGGCAACACGTCCAGAACGACACAGATCAGTCAGGCGGCAGCAGCCAACCCTGATGTTGCCGCCGTCACGGCACTTGCACTGCAAAGGATGGCTTTGCAGTTACCTGCCGTTCTCCCACCAGCACATGCTGATTCTCGCACACAATCTTCACACCCGAGTGATCACCCACAACCTCAAAACCAAGATCAAGAAGAGCAGAGCGTGACCCTGGAGGATAACGCTAAAACTAATTCTCATCTCCACTCTCAGCATCCCCTGGATGCCAATCCTCCTGCACCGCAACAAACCCCTCTCACCCGAAGGCAGATAGA
>JAOQMR010000009.1:11622749-11637650 GCA_027563865.1 Erythroxylum pelleterianum | reverse complement strand
ATCTCTGCGTGGATACCTTTAGAGATAGTCTCTTTTGGCTATTTAGGTTTGAGTTTGCATACAGACACCTGGATCCTAGCTTCGGGAAGGTCCCGGTGACAAAATTTTTTGTTTTCCGCACTTGGTACCTGTGATGTACCTCCCGGGATTTTCCTACAGATTCAAAGCACAAAATAGATGTACGACTGTGCATCATCCCCTGCAAATCTCTTAGGAAATACAAATTTATGATTTTCAACAATTTTGATGATGCACGGTTGTGCATTAGATCATGCATCTGTCAAACAGCAATTCCAATGAATTTCATCTTTTCCAGAACGTAATTTTCTTCCGTCTTTTAAAATTTTGAGGCTATTTTGGAACCAAATTAAATGTGGAAACCCTAGAAAGAACCCTAGAAGCCTCAAGAACTAACTAAGAATGTGAAACAATCCAAAAAATGGAGCAGCCATCTTACAGAAGTGGATCAAACAAGGGAGATCATAAAGAACGTCAAGAATTCTAGCTTTCCAAATCAAGCTCCATTTGAGTTTTTATTTCTTTCCTTTTGTTAATTTCATCAAACTTGATGGGTAAATTGAATTCTCATATGTTTTTTACATTCATAAAGTTTTAATTCCTATATTAGGGTTTATTCCAAATTTATTTTCTGAACTTGATTATTATTGATTCAATACAAAATTCTGGTGTTGTGATAATTGTGCATTTCATACTTTGATAATAAATCAAGAGAGTATAGTCAAAAATAATATGAATGAATTGCGTAACCAGAGTTGGCAATTTAATAAGTCACGCGATTATCAAATTAACTATCATTTAAAGAGATCTTGTATGAGAACTTGGTTATCTAATATAACATCAGATCTAGCTAAAAATGTTAGGAAAGTTTTGTGAGTCGAAAGGTTGCAAATTTTGGTATTTTCATATTAAATTAGGGTTAATTAGTTAGGTCTTGAGCAAGAGTAATCAACACCATAGAAAATCTAGGATCGACACATGATTGGATCAATTAGAGTTGAGGGAACAAAATCATAAAAGAATTAATCCTAAGCATTCATCATTGATCAACCTTACATTCAACTGGTAGCTTACTTATTATTTTCTATTTTCTTGATTTTATTTAATTTCTATTATATTTTTCACTCATATCATATTTTATTATCTTAGATAAAGTTAGGTTCAATTCGTTTTAGCTAGTTCCTCGTAGGATCAACTCCTTTTAATACTATAAGTAAAGATCTATATACTTGAGGATATTGGGAGTTTTATTATATATAAAACTTGCTCAACAAGTTTTTGATGCCTTTATCAGGGAACTATAACATTAGGATGATTTGAATTCCTTGATTTAAGGAATTGTCATCGTTTCCTGTGTGACTGAGGTTCCCAATCCCAAGAAATAAGAAAAATAAAAAAAAGAGAAGAAAGTTGGACACATCAATTTATTCATCACAAGGCAAGAATGAGGAATCTGAAGAATTGAATGCCAAAAAGATCTAGAAAGAACAAAGGTGGAGTAAATATGTTATAGAGAACCCTTATGGACTTCATGAGGCTAGGGTTCAACGCCTATCATCAAGGGATTACATGATTAGTAGTGCAACCAACACACGATTTGTTTAAAGAGATGGCAAACAATAGTTATTTTTTGACATCGAAATGAAGTAGAGAGCAGTCAACCTTCCAACACCCCCAAAGGAATGATTGCTGCAAATTTAGTGACAGCATTGCAAGTTAAGATCAATAAGCTCACTAAGCAATTAAACAGCCTGACAATTGGCTCTTTCTCTTCGTTCAAAGCAATTCAGCAAGGATGCGATCTACGTGGACGAGAGAGACATATCATAGTTGATTGCTTCCTATTGGGAAACAACAATGTGCAACAACTCAACTTCATGGGAGCATAAGTTTGTTAATGATTTAATGGTCCTTATTAGAACATGTACAATACTGGGGGGCAAAATTAGTTGAATTTGTTTTGGTCTAATAATATGGAGATTCAAATGTCAAATCAAGACCTACTAAGGTTTTACCAAGATGAGTCCAGTTCATGGGATTCAAAATTAGACAAGCTCATAAGTCTAAAAGTAAAATTCAAACAAGTATTGAAGATTTAAGCCTCTTTTATTCACAATCTAGAGGTTCAGCTGGGCTAACTTGCCAATAAATTCTGTATAAGAAGTGTGGAAAGCTTTATGAGCAATATAAAAGTAAATTCAAGAGAGAAATTTAAAGCAATCACACTTAGGAGTGGGAAAGAGCTAGAAGAACTAGCAGAAGAACAAGTTAAACGCTACCTTCTAGAGGACTAAGAAAAGAAGAAAAAGGATTAACAAAGAAAAAAGACCTCCTTATGTTCCTACTCCACTTTACCCACCAAAAATTCCATTTCTACAAAGACTTCAAAAGAATAAATTGGACATACAATTTGTAAAGTTTTTGGAAAAGAAGAAGAAATTACAAATTACCTCACCCTTTGTGGAAGCTTTGAAAAACATACCCACATATGCAAAGTTTCTCAAGGACATATTATCAATCAAGCAGACTTGGGATGACAATCAAATGGTAGCCATGAAAGAAAGTTGCAACTCTTTACTTACCAACCACATGCACTCACAGTTGAAAAATTTAAGGAGTTTTACGATACCCACTACAGTTGGTAATTTGGAGAGTTCGAAATGTTTATGTGACTTAGGTGTCGATAGATTTTAAGGAAATTAAGGCTAGGTGATGTGAGGCCAACCTCTATGCTTATTCAGTAGGCAAATAAATCAATGAAGACACCTTTTGGCCCTAGTGGATGATGTACCTATAAAAGTGGACAAGTTTTGATATGTGTTTAATTGTTGATATTTTTAATTATTTGCACTTAGCGATTAATGGTACAAAATTGCTTAAGATACTCACTTTAATTCATATATTATTTTAGGTACAATTCAGAAGCAAAGAAATTAAAGTGAGCCGAAAGCATGACATATGAACCATTTTTCGAAAATTAATATCAACTTGCTTTCATAGAGGAAGAAGAAAAAAATAACAAAAGGCAACAAATTAAATTAGCATGCTACAGCAGCCGGGAGCAAGGGACATTGGAAGCAAAACGCAGCGTCCCACAAGGAACGAAGACACAACAACAAATAAAACGCTGGAGCAAATTAAATCAAGTGACACAAGAAGGAACCTACGCAGCGTTTTAATTGAAAACACAAGAGCAGCTGGGTGCAGAGAAGTAGCGTCAAGCAAATAGTGCAAGTAAGGTTTTAAAGAGGGTTTTGCAAACTTAAATGTCACATCATCACTATAGTCAAAGAAGCTACAGCACAGAAACAAGCTACAAAGGAGAGAATGTGTGTCGGCACATAAGGATATATCACGCAATACAAGCAGGAGTAGACACACTAGTGCTAGGGAGCAGAGAGGAATAAATAAAGGAGCTAAACAGAAGACAATCATCTAGAGTGTCGGCGCAGCACACACGCACAAAGGAGGAACAAGCAAAGAATGGAGCAATGTTTTAAGTGATGTAGACCTTTAATGATCTTGTCACTAAACAGTAGAGAAACGAGCTACACAAAAATAAAACAACTAGCTGAGTGGGCGGCAGCAGCTGCATATTCAATAAAGCTTGCGATAGTCAACAGAAATTAATGGAAAAATTAGGGATTTTCGGTTAGGGATAAAAATGGTGGTTGAAGCAATTTATCGGGAAAGACCCATGAAGAGCTAGATGTTCCGAAGCCGGTTTAGAGGTCGACCAAGGTTAAGCATTTTTTATTATTTTGTTGTTTTTTTCTCTCATTAGAAATTGATTGTGTTATCCTGTTTTAATTGATTTGGGTATTGTGTATGGATAATTGAATTTTCGTTATTATACGGTTATTTGTGTATGAACCCGTTGGGTACTGTGATTTGATAATTTTAATGTGTTCATTGAATTGCTAATTGCGAACCCATTGTTAGAATTTCGATATAATCCATAATTGTTATACAGAAATTTATGTGCAGCGACTAATGATTCGTAATCATTAGGGATAACATGACCTAGGTTAAATGACACATCGTATGTGGTTGTTGTCTTGATTAATCTATTTTCCTAATTTGTAATGCTACTGCCTAATTAAATCTAGAGATCGTATCCTAGGTTGTTTAGTGGTTAGGTTTAATTAACGATCGTATCTTTATTAAACAAAACCTAAGGGAAAATCGAGTTAATTATTAACCCACGATTAATAGTTACTAGGAGAAGTTAAAGAATAACAAATTAATAAAATATCCTTAGTCAGGGTGTAGGCCGAGATAGAACCAAAGAACTGGGTCCCTATCGAATTTCCGACCTTTTTCATTTTTTTGTATGTTCTCTTTACTTTGTTTTTATTAGTTAGTTTTATTTTTATTTTTCCTTTCAAAAATCCAAATCCCCCTTTAAGCGCAAACACCGATTATTTTCATTTCATAAACTTTACACACACTCTCTGTGGGATCGCCCTAGACTCGTCACTGCTACAGTAGTAGTCTAGTTAATTTAATTTTGATTAGCATTACGACACGCGTTCAAATTTTGGCGCTGCCGGGGAGTGCGGTGTTTTAGTTTTTGTTTGTGATTTAATTGGTGTTTTGTATATATTTTTTTCGTGATTGATTTCTTTTCCATTATTTTGTGATCTTTTCATTTTTTGTTTCCGGTGAAAAAAATTGATATGGACGGAAGTAATTTCTTTTATAATTCATATTCTCAATCCTATAATAATGTTTGGACTGATCAACCTAACTTTTGTTATGGATGGAATAATCATCAGAATTACTTCCATGATAGTTTGCAGGAAGTACAACAATTCTTGTACAGACTAGAAGCTTCCTATCATGACTACGATCCATCTCTTGAAGAGTTGAGTAACATGGTGCAAAAATTGTACGAGAATATTTTACAATTCAAGAAGGATGGGGGGCAATTTCCAGAAGATACTTGGTCCCGAGATCCGGAGAGCCAACTTGATTCAGGTGTATCTTTAGAAGAAATTGTTAACAAACTTGCTGCTAACACTTTGCAATTTCAACAGTTTATGCAGCATGAAATGCAAGAATTTCAACAAGAGACAAAAGCACACCAACAGAAGATGGAAAACATAATGGGTCAAATGGCAATAAGCCTTGATCGCCTAGAATCGCAACGAGAAGAGGCGCAGTCGTATCAAACCGAGATGTATCTGATTGGGCCCAAGTTTATCATATAAATTGGCTACACTTTCATGGTTTTTAACATACTTTTTGACTCTTACTTAGTAATTTTGTGCTTAAATTAGTCCCTTATAGTGAGCTTATATTTTGTGCAATTTGTTAGTAAAAATTGTTGCAAGTTGACATTAATTGCATTATAATTTTTCTAAAGACAACTGATACTGCAAATTGTTATTTGTTGTTGTAGGAGAAAAAGGAGTCAAACGATCAAAAGAGTTAACAGGGCGTGAGGTAGTCAATGCATGCCGCGGTGCAACGAGAAGAATGCACGTCGCGACGTAAACTAATTATCTCACCGCGGCCCATCATCAACCAACAACGCGCCGCGGCGTCAATTAATTGTTCCGCCGTGACGAGCGATCTAAGAAGAACACGTTGCAGCACAGCTCCTTCCTCGTTGAGGCGAGAAGTCGGGGTATCCAGACTTTAATTGGAAAGTTCTCTCACTATACTGACCTGGACCATGACCCAACCTTTAAAAACTTGCCGAATTAGGTTAGAGTGGGGAGATAATATACTGAAGCATTCGGCAGCCGTCTGTGGCCATCATCCGCCACTGCCGATCACCTCATTGTCAACTCCACTGCAGTCTCTATCGCCATGGGTGACATCAGAGTTCCAGCAGTGATGGAGATTTCCGAAGTCATACACAGCTAGGTTTTCTAACCTCTTGAAAATGTAGCAGCGGCTTGAGTTCACCGAGCTTCAAAGGGGAGTCATCTGACATTGTCAAGTTTAATTATATTATTGTAAATCTCTAAGTTAGGGTTTACAGTAGTGTAGTTAGATTAGCTTGATCACAGTTTAATCAGGTGTTGAACGATGTTTGTGTCATGGATTTGGTTATATGTAGAAGTTTGATGCTTAATATATGAAGTCTCATATATGTCATTCAGTGAACGTGTTGATCCTCTTTATCTGCCTAGTTGTGTTTGATATTGAGGTTATGCTTGACCTAAACGACCACTTGCATTAACTTGTCCATTTCACACACTAGGATGCTTCTAACAAGGCTTTAAGAAATGGAGTTCATTGATTAAAATCTTGGACTTAAAGAGTTCTTTAAGTTGATTAATTGAAAACTTAGTGAATTTCACGCCTAGAAAAATTTGTTTTTAACCATGATAGCCTAAGCTTGTTTTCAAGAGGACTTTATCTCATTCACTTTCCCCAAAATTCAAAAAATATACTTTTTATACATTTTTCTTTAATTTTAGCTAAGTTTCCTTAATCTTTATCAATGATCCAAAACCCCCTTTTTATCAAGTTTATTTGCATTTTTGACAATTAGGCTAGCTTAAACCTTTTTTGCTTGGTTCCAATTAAGTGAGACGACCCGAGGTTGCATCCTGTACCGCATCCTTGGAATTAAATTATTTTTTATTCGGTTTCCAAGGGATTGATCTTAAGATTGAACGATGGCACTGATCAAAAATGGCGTCGTTGCCGGGGAACCAAGTAATTGGTTTTCCATAGGTTAGCCATTGTCAACTTTATTTGTCGTTGATAATAGGAATCTTTGCTTTTGCATTGCATTTGGATAGTTTAATTTTCACACTTGTCCATAGTATAGATTTTGATTTTCCTTTGCATAAGCATACATTTAGAAACACTTAGAAACATACACATAGCATACTTTCGAACTTTAATTTTCCAGACTTAGCAATTTTTCACACATACACACATTCATACATACATCTTTACACTAATACACCCGCATCCATCACATTTCACTTTTTACTTGATTTTGTGTGATTGTGAGTAAATTTTGCTACAACTTCAATTCTTGTTCTCGTGGATTGTTCTTGTGCATGCCTAGGAAGAGTAGACTTGTTCAATTCCAACCTGAAATCGAGAGACACTTTAGGAAACTTAGGAAAGAGAGGAAAGCATAAGAGAGACGTAGGGTAGTTGCACAAGAAGGAGAAAATATGGCTAAAACCCCAATTTTTTGCCAAATCCTAACTTTCCTACAAACCAACCTAGGAATGGAGGCAATGGAGGCAATGGAGGAAGTGGTAGGCATGAGAGAGTAGGAGAAAACAATGAGAATCAAAGATGTAGGACTATTAGGGAAGCAACCACTTCTGACATGAACTATGACCCATTTACTATTGCTTTCCCTAATTTTGATGTTAATTTTGAAGTAAAAGGCTTGCTAATTAATTCCCTTACCAAATTTCATGGATTGGTAGGAGAAGATCCGTATATGCAACTACAGTCATTGTCAATGATCTGCCAAAGCATGAAGCCAGTAGGAGCATCATTGGACCAAGTTTTATGGAAGGTGTTTCATTTATCCCTTGAAGGAAAGGCACGAGAGTAGTATATGAGCCTCCCAAGACATGTGGCAAACGCCTACCATAGCTGGGCTAATTTGAGGAAGGCCTTTTGGGAGAAGTACTTTCCAGCCTCCAGGACATCATTGATTGGGAAGAAAATTTATTCAGCAAGGCAAGAGTATGATGAGTCTTTGTATGATTGCTGGAACTGCTTTCAAGACCTGCTTTCGAGATGCCCCCATCACCAACTTCCTGATGCGCAATTGGTGCAATACTTCAATGATGGGTTGAAGAGCCAAGAGAAAGGTATGTTGGGTGTAGCATCTAAAGGATCCCTAATTGACCTTACGACATCGAAAGTATGGGATCTAATCAAGAAGATGGCTCTAAACCATCAACAGTATAGTGTGAGAGATTCCAGTGGAGTGCATGAACTGGGAGTTTCAACGACTCAAGACAAGAGAATGGAAAGTTTGGAATCGAAAGTGGATTCACTGGAAAGCAGGATAACATCATAGCTATCTTTCATCACCGCCGAATTGAAGAACTTGAATGTGCATCGGTCATCATCTTCAATGGATCTTACCGCACCCCGTTGCGATACTTGTGGGTCAGTTATGCACATATCAAGTGTATGCCCTGGAAGATATGAAGAAGTATCAACAGTGTATCCAGGAAGGACAAATCCGAAGTGGGATCCATACTCCAAAACATATAATGAAGGATGGAAGGTAAATCCTAGATTCAGTTGGAGAAATGACAAGAGCAGAGTGCCTAATAGATTCCAACAAGGAGGTGGAGCTGGACCTTCTAATAACCAGTTCCCCAATCAAAAAGCTCTAACGGTGCCTACTAAAGAGGATACAAATCAACTGCTTCATAACATGATGAATTTGATGAAGGAAGAGAGGAATTCTAATGCTAATCAATTCAATCCTATGGAAAATCTTATTCAGTAGGATTCTTCAAAGACCACTGCTCGGTTTATTACTTTGGAGAAAAGAATGGAACAATGGGAGACCAAAGCAGAGAACATCAATACTTATGTCACTCAATTATCCAATAACATGAGTGAGAATCAAGAAAGAAGCAGTGGTACAATTCCTTCCAATACTGTGATGAATCTGAAGAGCTTAAATGAAATTGATCTTTGAAGCGGTAAACAAGTGAGGTTTGACACTCTAGAAGAAGAAGCATATGCTGAGGAAATTGAGAGTGAGGAAGCACCTAAACCTAAGGAAGGAACCAAGAGATCCGAGAGAGTCAAAGAACAGAATTTATTGAAGGAGAAGAAGTCAGCATCTAAGGAAAAAGGAGCTACCCTAAGAATTTTAAAGGATCAAGCTGAGCATGAGAAATTGAGTGCAAATGATGCTACAGGTAAGGAGGTAAATCTTCGAGACCTTCCTTTTTCTAAATTCGTATTTAATGAGCAAGCAGATGAATGAAATCAAGCATGAAAAGGAAATCATAGATTTATTTGGAAAAGTTGAGGTAAATGTCCCCTTGCTTGATCTAGTAAAATGAGTTCCGGCCTATGCTAAATATCTTAAAGATTTATGCACTAACAAAGGAAAGTTTAGGCCTAATGAGAGAGTACAAGCGAGCTCGAATGTGTCTGCCCTATTTAAACCCCAAATTCCTATCAAGTGTCAAGACTCTGGATCTTTCACCATCCCATACATTATCGGGAAGGAAACTATAGGAAGAGCTCTGTTAGATCTAGGGGCTGCTATCAATGCAATGCCTAAGTCTGTCTATCAAGCCTTAGGCGTGAAAAGTTTAAAACCCACATCGGTGGCCTTACAATTGGTTGATAGATCCTTTAGGCATCCAATGGGCATAATTTAGGACATCCTGGTCCAGGAAAAGGGTTTGGTACTTCACGCTGATTTTTATGTGCTTGATATGTCTTTTGAAGTTGTGCATGATACCTCTTTAATTCTAGGGTGACCTTTCATGCGGACAGCGAGCACCATGATTAGCATGAAGGAAGGTAAGATCACTATGGAGGCAGGCGATCAACAGGTAAGCTTCAACATGTACGAAGCTATGAAACAACCCCATGAGGATTATTCACTCGTAGGACTTAATATGCTTGACGTTGTCTCTGATGATGCAAGCCCTGACATTGACTTAAGAGAGAATTTCTTTAATCTTGATTTATGTTCACTTGAGTTTGGGGAAAGGTCTCCTGTTAATCTTTCAGGTTATTCAGACTTCGTCAAAATTGACGTTGGTATAGAAATAGCTGAAGGCACTGTACCTCATCACCAATGTGTAACTGATAAATGCCATGGAAGTTTGTCTCATGTCACGTCTGCATCGGACCATGAATTGGGCTCCACATCAGAAGAACCAGGGAGTGCCCTCTTCTCTCTTGAACTTCATAAGTTGATTCCTTCTATTTTGCAACCACCTGTGATTGAATTAAAACCTTTTCTTACCACACTAAAGTATGCTTTTCTTGAAGCTGATGGGAGATTACTTGTCATAATTGCCAATACTTCGTCCGACACTGAGGAACAGAAACTCCTAAAAGTTTTGAGGGAACATAAGCAAGCCATAGGGTAGACTTTAGCAGACATACCTGGGATTAGCCCTGCTATTTGCACCCATAGGATATTGTTGAATGAGTGTTCCAAGACGGTAAGGCAACCTCAGCGAAGACTAAACCCAGTTATCCTAGATGTAGTGAAGAAGGAAATCACCAAATTGTTGAGTGCTGGGATAATATATCCTATGTCCGATAGTGAGTGGGTTAGTTCAATACATGTAGTACCGAAAAAGAGTGGGATCACGGTGGTAAAAAATGATAGGGATGAGCTTATTTCTACTAGAGTGCAGAACTCATGGCGAGTTTGTATAGATTATCGGAAGTTAACTGATGCCACTCGAAAAGACCTTTTTCCTTTGCCTTTTATTGGCCAGATGCTTGAAAGACTCGCTGGAAAATCACATTACTATTTCCTAGATGGTTTCTCTGGGTACTTTTAAGTACCTATTGCACCTAAAGTCCAGGATAAAACCACCATTACATGTCCTTTCGGCACCTTTGCCTATCAAAGGATGCCTTTTGGTTTATGTAATGCTCCAAGGACTTTTCAACGTTGTGTGACGGATGTTTTCTGTGAAATTTTAGAAGAATGCATGGTAGTTTTCATGGATGATTTCACAGTTTATGGTGATTGTTTTGATACTTGTCTTTTCAGCCTTACAAAAGTTCTAAAAAGATGCATTAAAAAGAACCTGATTTTGAACTTTGAAAAATGCCATTTTTATGGTTAACGAAGGCAAAGTGTTGGGTCATTTAATTTCCAAGAAGGGGATTGAGGTAGATAAAGCCAAAATCGAGGTCATATCATCTTTACCTTATCCTGTCTTTGTTCGAGATATCAGGTCATTTTTAGGTCATGTAGAATTTTATAGGCGATTTATAAAAGACTTTAGCAAAATTGCATTACCTCTTTTGAAGCTTTTGCAAAAAGATGACAAATTTGAGTTTGATAATTCTTGCAAGACTGCCTTTGACACATTAAAATCAAAACTCATTTCTCCACCTATTTTAGTTGCTCCTGATTGGAATTTGCCTTTTGAACTTTCATGTGATGCATCTAATTGTGCTGTAGGGGCTATGCTGGGCCAATGAGAAGAAAAAGTGGAAAGAGTCATCGTTTATGCCTCGAAAACATTGGATCCAGCTCAGACCAACTATACCACAACTGAGAAAGAGATGTTTGTCGTAGTCTTTGCTTTAGAAAAATTTAGACAATATTTGCTAAATTCATATGTAATCATTTTTACTGATCACGCAGCTATTCGGTATCTCTTGAAAAAACCACATTCAAAGCCTAGGTTGATATGGTAGACATTGCTTCTCCAAGAGTTCGATATTGAGATAAAGGATCGAGCTGGCTGATAAATCATGTAGATGACCATTTGAGCAAGCTACCAGAAGACACACAGGGAGTAGATTCTTCTGAACTGACTTGCGATTCTTCTCATGATTCAGTTCTATTTGCTTCAGTTTTCAAAGAACCCTAGTATGCACATATTGTCAATTACCTTATGACCAGACTAACCCTCCTTTTATGTCTCAAGCACAGGCTCAGAAATTAAGAAGTAAAGCTCGACATTATATCTGGGACGATCCTCATCTTTGGAGGATGTGCAGTGACCAGATAATTAGGAAATGCGTCCCTAATGAGAAATTTGATGCTATACTTTCGGCCTGTCATTTAATGGTTTGTGGGGGACATTTTAGTGCTAGGAGGACATCTAGGAAAATTTTGGATTCTGGTTTTTATTGGCCAACCCTCTTCAAGGATTCGTTTAACTTTTGTCAATCATGCGATAAGTGTCAAAGATTTGGACGATTAGGAAAATGACATGAAATGCCACAGCAACCACTGTTGTTTTACGAAATCTTTGATGTTTGAGGAATAGATTTCATGGGTCCTTTTCCCCTGTCTTTTGGCCTTATATATATTCTCTTAGCCGTCAACTATGTATCTAAATGGATAGAGGTTGTTCCTACTAGAAAAGACGACGCGCAAGCCGTGTCTAAATTCCTTAAGTTAAACATTTTTTGTCGATTCAAATTTCCTAAAGCTGTGGTTAGCGATCGAGAAACCCATTTTTGCAATAGATTCATTGGTAATTTTCTTTCCAAGTTTGGCGTTACTCATAAAGTCTCAACTGCTTACCATCCACAAACCAATGGCCAAGCTGAAGTTTCCAGCAGGGAGTTTAAGCACATCTTGGAGAAAATAGTCAAACCATCAAAAAAGGATTGGAGCCTATTCCTGGAAGAAGCATTATGGGCTTATCGTACTGCTTACAAGTCCCCAATGGGCATGTCCCCATACCGGCTGATTTATGGAAAAGCATGCCATTTACTTGTGGAGTTAGATGCATAAAGCTTATTGGGCGGTTAAACAATGTAACATGGATTTGGAATCTTCGGGTATGGAGAGGAAACTCCAACTGAAAGAACTGAAAGAATTGAGGCTCAAAGCATATGAACACTCTCACCTCTACAAGGAAAAGGCAAAGCTGATGCATGACAAGATTCTTCACAGAAAGAATTTCAAGGTAGGCGACAAGGTCCTCTTGTACAAGGCCCGTTTCACTTTTAAACATAGCAAATTAAATACTCCTTGGGATGGGCCGTATGTGGTGACTAAGGTGCACAGTTTTAGTATGGTAGAACTTCTACATGAACAAATCGGAGTGAAACTCAAAGTCAATGGCCATCTACTAAAGCTCTACCATGAGAACCACAAGCCTCCATGAATATCAGGTTCTTTCTCTCCCTCATTTGTTTATTTACCCTAGGTTAGTGTCTAGTGTTGCGATTTTTCCATGTCGTGCTTTCATGAACAAGTGTGGGGGAGAAAAGTAGGTAGTTAGATGTGTTTTTACTTTCTTTAGTAGTTTATATTTCAATAACACCCCTATATCACTTTCATGCCTTGTTACTTTCATGCTTTAGCTTGCTTCATTTTCATTGAGGACAATGTATTGCTTAAGTGTGGGGGAGTTGTTCCTATTTTATCTCCCTGTTGCATGCCTATTTAGCATCTTTCTTATGTTTGTGTTAGCCAATCTTGCATCATGTTACACATTTTCAAACTTGGTTAAATTTTTTTTATCATTCTGCTATTCCTCACCGTAGCGATAGGTCTCTCGCCGCGGGGAAGCTGGTTAAATTAGAACTTGCGCCGCGACGTCACCCCTTTTATAGAAATTACTTTTGTTAAATCTTTTTCTCAATTCAAACTTTTTCCACACTAAGCCCTTGTAACTATTGTTTTTCAAAGACTTTATAAGTTTCAAAGTGGTACTTGAGCTTATAAAAATACCTCCCATTCTTTTAACAGTAGTCGGTATCGGCTAATTTTACTTTCGATGATTTCAACACAAAGTGAATGGAGGCATGCTAGAAAATAGCCCTTTAAGTTTTTTAGACTTGAGATTGTTCATTGAGACAATACCCTTGTTGGAAGGATATTTGGGCCTGATTTTTCCTTCAATCTTTGTGTGCATCTGCTTATCTCATATCTCTTTAGAACTTGTTTCAATTCTTACCCAAGGCTTTATGGACTAGAATTTTTTTGATGTGATAGAGGCGTTCTTTCTTCAACCCTTTTTTTCCAAACACAGTCCCACAAACATTTATCACTTGCTAGCCTCTTGAGTCGTTATTCTGTGTGAGCACTTGCATGTATCCTAATATGATGTCATTAGTTTAATTTTCACTTTCTTAGAGAAAAAAAAAACAGAAAAAACAAAAAAATTGTGCTCCAAAAAGGGACAAAAAAGGGGGGAGAAAAATAATAATACAAGCAGTTTCAAATTATATACTTTAAAAAAACAGTTCGACTGTTGACATCCATTTCACAATTTTAGTGCACGTGTTCATAATTTTTCTTTCTTTCATTCCATCCATTCATCTAGCCCTCCGTACACTAAAACCTTCAAAAGTCCTCTTGATCTTTAAAATTATAGTTCTTGTAGTGGAGAAATAGAACTGTTACAAGCTTATGGTAGAGTATGGATTAAGCAGAATGAGAGTGAAAATATCCCTAAACACAAGTGAGGTGACAGCAAACACTTTATCTTGAGTGACATCTCTTTTGTCCAATCTCTTGGATTGAAATTCTTTTAGTGTTTGTTTTCTCAGCACTCTTTCTGTCTACTTTGATTGATTTCTGAGAAAGTGAATTGTACCAATATCCCATTATTGTTTTGAGCATGGGGGGATTTTTCTTTTACACTTGTATCTTTTTGACTCTCATAAACTTTGTCCAGGAGGACAAAGGTCTAAGTGTGGGGGAATTTGCTTGAGCCCAAGTTTATCATATAAATTGGCTACACTTTCATGGTTTTTAACATACTTTTTGAATCTTACTTAGTGATTTTGTGCTTAAATTAGTCCCTTATAGTGAGCTTATATTTTGTGCAATTTGTTAGTAAAAATTGTTGCAAATTGACATTAATTGCATTATAATTTTTCTAAGGACAATTGATTTTTCTAAGGACAATTGATACTGCAAATTTTTATTTGTTGTTGTAGGAGAAAAAGGAGTCAACGATCAGAATGGTCAACAGGGCATGAGGTACTCAACGCATTGTTGGATCGGAAAAAAAAACATGCCTTATTTGGAGAAACGGTTGATTTGAAAACTGTTTAAGAAATCATTTTTTAGAGGAAGCAATATATCCAAATTAACATGCTAAAATCCACACATAAATGGTAGAAGGATAATAAAACCGACTCCTTCTCTACAGCTTTAAATCCTCACTGCGCTATCCTCTCCTTCTTCTTGTATCCAACTCCTTTGCCTTTGAGTCTTTTCCTTTAGCAATCTATCTTCTTCCT
>JAOQMR010000009.1:11491964-11502228 GCA_027563865.1 Erythroxylum pelleterianum | reverse complement strand
TTAATTTTGATTTAGAGTGTTCGCAAAAATTTGCTCTCCATATTTTCAATTTAGAAGTTATATTTTTATGTGCTATATAACCTGATGGATATGCAAAAACCCGAATAACCCAATGGATTTGGATATGGGTAGTAAATCGTAAAAACCGATGGATATGGATATAGATATGGGTTGAGTAAAAAAAATGGATATGGATATGGGTTGAGTAAAACCCGAACCGAACCCTACCCATTGCCATCCCTAGCAAGGACTTAATATTTAATGCTTATACTCATGATCAATCAACATTCATCACCTTTAGAAACTAAGCAATCTAGAGGTAGACTTGGAAAATGTGTTTAAATAAGATATATTCATTTGTACACTCAACCCCATTCATGATCCTGACATTTCATAACTTTGCATATCATTTCATTTCTTCACCACTAGATTCACCTGCATAATCATAAATCAAAGGATTTTTTAGGGTTGTAATGTGGGCAAGGGTGAGGTGAGATGTATTTGGGTAAAGTAGCACGAAAGCCATCAAAGCTAGTCAAACAAAGAAAAGCTCTTAATGTTAACGTCAAACGCAAAAACCAACATTCACACACAATTGTGTACATCAACTATGATGAATGCAAAAACTATGTTTCCTAATTCAAAGTCAAACTTTCACACCACGAACCACATCAAGCATATTTCACTCACAAAAGTTGATCATAAATAAGACTTTGTAACCATAGGGAGTGATCATTTAAAGCAACATCCACCTTATATCCAACATATTCAAGTAACCCATTCAATACAAATTTAGGAGGAAAGACTAATCGTAAATAACTTTACAACATATATACCTCCTTGATAATTTTATCTAAACATATATTCTTTTTGTCTCTTTTCTTTTCTATATTTTTTTTGCTTTGCTCTTATTCTTTTTTATGTAAAAAAATTGAAAGAAGCTACATCAACATGGAAACTTCAATGATAAGATATAAATTAGCATCCTAAAAATTTTAACCATCCCATATATGCAGACCCCCACACTTAGAGAATTTTGTACATCCACAAACTCAACAATCAATAAGTGCTTCACTAGCTTTAAGGCTTAGGTGATACATTTGGTTAGGTTTAAAGCATGTAATGTGGTTAATACAAAAAGAAAGGTTAATAAAGCTTAAGGGGGCTTATCAAAAGGAAAATCCCATAATAGGGAAGCTATTTGGTTAATGTAGTTTGGAAAAAACAAAGAATGCCTAATCATTTTCACGTTAATGCATGTGACAAGAATGTAGTTTCAATTAGAAATTAAAGGCAAAGTTAGGATGTACATATCATAAAGGTCACACATACATAGAAGACAATGACACTGATATAGATGTGTCAGTTTATAAAGGCTCAAAATCTCTCTAGCTTTTGTCTACCACAAGTGACCGCGCGTCGTTACGCTAGTCAAAATAAAATAACTAGACTACTATTATAGCAGTGACAAGTCTAGGCCGATCCCACAGAGAGTGTGCGTAAAGTTTATGGAATGAAATTAACCGGTGTTTAGAAAAAAGGGGGGTTTGAATTTCTGATGAAGAAAATAAATAAAACTAACTAATAAAAACAAATTAAAGAAAACATTCAAAAAATGATAAAAGTAGGGAATTCGGTAGGGACCTGGTTCTTTGGTTCAATCTCATCTTACACCATAATCAAGCATATTTTATTAATTTGTTGTTCTTTAACCTCTCCTAGCAACTATTAATCGTGGGTTAATAATTAACTCGAGTTTTTCCTTAGGTTTTGTTTAATCAAGATACGATCGTTAATTAAACCTAAGCACCGCACAACATAGGATACGATCTATAGATTTAATTAGACAGTAGCATTATGAATTAGGAAAATCTATTAATCAAGGTAACAACCACATACGATGCATTATTTACCCTAGGTCATGTTATCCCTAATGATTACGAATCATTAGTCGCTACATATGAATTTCAACATAACAATTATGGATTATATCAAAATTCTAGCAATGGGTTTGAAATTAAAGATTCAATGAACTCATTAAAATCATCAATTCACAATACCCAATGAGTTCATATAAAAATACGATTATCCATACACAAAAACCAAATGAATTAACATAGGATAACACAATCAATTCCTAACGAGAGAAAGAAACAACAAAATAATAAAAAAATACTTAACCTAGGTTATCAACGTCGATTTCACCTTTGAACCGACGTTGGGACGTCTAGCTCTTCATGAGTCTTTTCCTAGAAAATACTTCAGCCCTCATCTTAATCCGCAGCCAAAATTCCATTTACTGCCTCCCTTCACTATCTACTGTAGCTTTAAATCCTTCTCGCCTGCATGTTTTCTGCGTTAAACACAGACCCTTACGCAAGCCTCCCAAAGATGCAGCAGCTGCTCTCTCCTCTTGCTTCTTACACTGTTGATTGATTAGATAAATTAACTCTGCTACTTTAAAACCCTATTGCTGATGCTCTTAAACGCCAGCACCTCAGTTGCACTGCTGCCCTCTACTATGCATTTTGCACAAAATGACACACGCTTCTCTAGCCTCTTCGCGCTTGTGCTATTGCTTTATTGCCTCTCCTGCTGTTTAATTAATTGTCCACTGTAGCATTTTTACTATGCTTTTGATGGGACAATTTAACTTTACCACTCTACTTAAATCCGTATGCTCCACTGTGCTTCTTTGAGCGTTCCGTTTAACACATACGTTAAACGTAGCGTTTTAGACCTAGCCCAACACTGCCTTGTCGCTTCTGCCTACTGCTGTGCAGTTTTGAGCTCTCCACTTCTAAGCTTGGCCACCTACTACGTTGACCTTTCTCTTATGCATGATTGTCCATTAAATTTAAATGCATGTAATTGCTTGGAACATGCAAATTTCTAGTATTTTCAGCCACTTTAATTCTTTTTTGTTATTTTATTCCTTATCTCCTTCTTGAATTTTATTTTCTTCTTTTTGCTCCGTGAAGACAAGCAAAAATAAATCTTCAGAAAAATATCCCAAATGGGGTGCTTTCAAAATCACATATGAATTAAAGTGAGTATCTTAAGCATTTTTGTATCATTAATCGCTAAGTGTAAATAATTAAATATATCAATAATTAAACACATATCAACTAGTCACTACTCTTTCAAAGATAATGCATATTAACCAATCACAAGATCAAAAGTACATGCCAAAATTGCCATGAAATTCTTTTGTCAAATCATTCTCTAATCATGACTATATAGTCCTAGAAGCAATAGAAAAAAGAAATTGTTTATTTGTTTGTTTTATTCTCTCTCATTTTGATTGAAAACTTAAAACGTAAGAAACAAACCAACATAAAAAAAAACACAAGCATGTAAGAACTAAATGCACAAATTTAAAGAAAAGAAGTAAACTTCCTTTGGGTTGCCTCCCAAGTAGTAGCTTTGTTTAGTGTTGCTGGCTCGACTCCATGTTTTCGCCTCACGTGATGAATTATGATCTTCAAGTGTCATAGTTTGAGCCACTTCTATGTGAGGTTGTTCAGGATAGGGCCTTGGTTAATAATCATTTACATTCAACATCTTCCCTATCCTCTAACTTTCAATCTCTACTAAGTCCCCACATTTTGGAAATATCTCGAATGTCTCTTCATCTTTTTCTTCTTCGTTCAATTTGTCTAACTTGCTAGGTAAAGATAAAGAGTTGGTCTTAACAACAACTAGGAACTAAGTATTCACCTTCGAGCTAAAAGATATATTCCTTTCTGTTTCGAGATCCTTCTCCACTTTTTTGAAATAAGCAATTTCTTGAGTATTGCTCTCAAGATTTTCAAGATCCTTTTCACTCTGTAAGGACTCTGTAATAACATCCCTTGGGTACATCTCGAGTTGATATGGCTATATTTCTATGCATTTTGATGCTAGGCGATCGATAGCTTCTGTCAGCTGACCCTATATGGCTTGCCAAGTTCTAGAGTCTAGACATTATATCTTGATGGAATTGTATCATATCCTCCTAGAACTATTGTAATTTCAAAGTATTAGTAGCAACAACATTAACT
Organism: Erythroxylum pelleterianum; assembly: GCA_027563865.1. Taxonomy (NCBI): domain Eukaryota; kingdom Viridiplantae; phylum Streptophyta; class Magnoliopsida; order Malpighiales; family Erythroxylaceae; genus Erythroxylum; species Erythroxylum pelleterianum. The sequence goes on along the minus strand of JAOQMR010000009.1, from coordinate 11,498,185 downwards.
GATTCTTTTAGAAATGTAGTTGAGTTTTTTTGGCATTCAAAATCTTGGAAGCTAGACCAAAATTGTCTCTCCTCTTGCTGAAATTGCAAAGTGTTAACAGCTACAAAATTAACTAGTTTTTCTAAAGATGGACCTGAGTCATAATAAGAAGCTTCTAGTCTATACAGGAATTGTTGTGCATCCTGCAAATTATCATGGAAGTAATTTTGCTGGTTATCCCATCCATAACTAAAGTTAATATGATCATTCCAAACATGGTTATAGGATTAAGAATATTAATTATAGAAAAAATTACTTCCATCCATGTAAATTAAAAAAAATTAGCACAAAAATACTAAAAAAAGTGAAAAGATCAAGAAATAATTGAAAAGAAACTAATTACAAACAAATATGTACAAAACACCAATTAAAATTAAGAGCAAAAACTAAAGCATCACACTCCCCAACAACAGTTCCAAAATTAACAGTAGTGTGTCGTAACAATACTAAAATAAACTAGACCTATAACTGTAGCCATGGTGAGTCTAGGTCGATCCCATAGAGAGAGTGTGTAAAGCTTTTGAAATGAAAATAATTGGTGTTTAGGTTTAGGGGGTTTGATTGGTTTGAAATAAGAAAATAAAAATGAAAATATGCTAATGAAAACAAATTAAAGAAACATTAAAATGATGAAAGTTGTGAATTCATTAGAAATCTAATACTTTGGTTTAATCTCGGCTTATACCTAGTTGAGCGTACTTCATTGATTTATTGTTCTCAAACCTCTCCTAGCAACTATTGGTTGTAGATTAACAACAAGCTTTGTTAATCTCAGTTTTTTCTTTGGTCATGTTTAATTAAGAGACACTCCTTAATTAAATCTGGCCACAGAACAACCTAGTATACAATATTTAGATTTAATTGGATAGTTGCATTATGAATTAGAAAAACAGACCAATCTAATCAACAACCACATACGCTCGGGTCATTTAACCTAGGTTACATAATCCTAAATGATTACGACCCATTAGTCGTTACAAATGAATCTCAAATATAGCAATTACAAATTATATTGAAATTGTAGCTATGGTTTAATACACAAACAATCGAATGTAACAAGAATACGATCATTCATATACAAAACTCAAATCCATATGTATAGGATAACACAATCAATTCTTAAAAAGAGAAAGAAACAACAAATACAAAGAAGAAATCCTTAACCGGGTTGTTAATGTCGATGTCACCGCTGAACTGGCCACAGGATGCTAGCTCTCCATAGGTCTCTAAATGGATGGAGTTTTTCCCCTTCTCCTCATCTTCTCTCAAAGCTTCACTCTTTTCACAGCCAAAAACATCAAAACATTCATACCTCGGCTGTCACAACACCTTTTGCTTTATACTAAAAACTTAGGGTTAAATGGTGAGGTGTCCACTTCATAACCACCGTAAGATGTATGTCATAGGTGTGAGAGGTGTATCACAACTGCGACACACCTATTTATGGGCGTGAGAGTGGTCTCACACCCATGCAAGACATTACACAGCCGTGAGATATGCTCACGATTGTGCGATTATTTTGTTTGTCTGTGAGCTCTTCAAAGCTTCTATTCTTCATGTTCTTGTCTTCTTCTTGCTTTTAATCTTCTTCTCACACCCATACAAGACATTACACAGCCCTGAGATATGCTCACAATTGTGCGATTATTTCGTCTGGCTATGAGCTCTTCAAAGCTTCTATTCTTCATGTTCTTGTCTTCTTCTTGCTTTTAATCTTCTTCTTCTTGCTATATGAAGACAAGTGAGTGTGAAACTTCAAAAAAAACCTCTAAAATATAGTGCTTTCAACTTACTTTAGCTCATTCGCTTCCGAATTGTGCCTAAAACCATATATGAACTAAACTGAGTATCTTAACCATTTTTGTATCACTAATCAATAAGTGTTATTGAATAAATATACAATCAATTAAACATATATCACATAGATACATTAGGTTAATTGTTATTTTAATTTTAATAATAAAATCTTTCATGATTGAAATTTCATATGAATGAACTTCGAAACCCTAACATTTTATTATTTTGATTCCTCTTTGATTTTTAATTTTTAATGGTTTATTAATTTAACTATTTTTCATAAATTATTTTTTATTTAGTTTAAGATAAATAAGCATAGTATTATAGTCTTTGTGGGACCAATACTCTGGAGTGCTCTAGTTTTATTAGTTGTTATAATCGATTTTATGTATTTGTAGATATATTTGATTACTAAGATTAGTAAAAGTAAATTCAACAACAACAACAACAACAATAATAATAATAATAATAATATATTTTATTATCACTAAAACTTTGGTTAAAACCATTATTGATATAACGATCACTTTTTAATGATGATTATATATTTGTTAATATTATATAAAATAAATACACTAAACTAAATCATGCTATGTCTATGTCAAAGCAATATGTAATGCATAACTCCCCTTTAAATCATGGATCAATTGATATGAATGAAAATGTTTTAGTATCATCAATCTCTCTGCCTTTTATCAAAATTAAAAGGTTACATGATATAAAAAAAATCAATTATTAAAAGAGAAAAACAAATAACTTTCCTCTTTCTTTTTAAAGCTACCCAGTAGGGAAAGTCTAGATCTAGAATTTTTTATCAAAGAAATGAATAAATTTAAAAAAAAATCGTATATCAATTAAAAAATTAATCATTCTCCACCTAGGTACTTGTAACAAGGTTTGTCCTCCTAAATATGTAGTTCAAGTCAATATCTTTGAATGTTATTAATATGAAGGCAAGTATGTACATTCTTTTATGTACCACTAATAAATACCACTTTTTTTCTTTCACTTAGTTCAACAATTGGCCTCTTTATACCAACTTTTTACTTGCACCATATGAGGCCTTTTAGTAAGTTTTTCTTTAAGATAATTTATTATAGATAATATGGTTGTTCCATCTTTGATACAATGGAAGTGTAATCAATTTTTATTATTAATTTGTAGAGATAACATGGTTGTTTCATTTTTGACATCAATAAAGGCGTAATTAATAACAATAATTATTATTAATTTGATACCATTTGATATTGACTTGTAATGAAGAGAAATTAATATGTTATATATACCTATATAAACTAGTCCTTAGGGGCTTTTTTCTAAACCTTTTCAACATATATCTTTTTATGTTTACTTCATAAAATTTTCTTTAAAAAGCAATTTCCATTAATTTGTCCATAATCACCACAAAAATGATAACTCATATAAAATAATTTGAAAGTACATGAATTACGTGACTAATAATTTCATGGAAAATCTGCATATTTAATCATCTTTAGATGTATTGGTGTGTGAACTCTCTTTTAAATATGCGGGGGTAAGAAACTTTTCTTATAAGATAATGTGGCTTAACAAATGAATTAGTATACAACATGTTATTTATGATATTATATCTTGTATTGATTGTGCATACGTGACTTTTTTTTTGTATGATAGTTGACGATGATTGTGAACTTGTGTCATGTTATTTTGATGATAACGAGACCTATATGAATTAGAAAAACATTACATAATATTTCAATGTGGTTTTATATTAAACTTGGGCATATTTTTCATTAAATTCTATTCTTTTAAGATTACAATCATTTGATGTTGTAGGTTTTTTTTATAGAGTAAGTTCCTACAAAATGAAAGAATGTATAGCATATGCATGTTAATGCCATATCTTGAATACATTTAATTAATATTAGGAAGAAGATGATAATTATTTTTCTATTCATTATGAAATGCAATGTTAAAAACATTCTTATTCATTATTTATATAAAATTTAATATCAATTGCCATTTCTATTTATGCTCATATAACATATAATACATAAATGAATAAGAAGATTAGATAACAAATATGTCCATATATAGAGGAATACAAAATAAATAGGCACACATTACACACAAAGCATTACAACAAAGTTGATCTGTGGCTAAAAAAACTGTAGCTAAATTTTGTCATATATTAGAGGGGCTTATCACATATATTAGTTGACTTCATACCATGTGGAATTTATCATATCTAACAACAACAATAACAACAACACCTAGTAGAAATCTCACTAAGACGTGAGGTCTAAGGGGGTCTAATAATACCTAGCCTTATTCCTATTTAGTAGAGAAACTGCTTCCAAATGATCCTCATCAAGGAAAAAATAAAAAATAAACATAAAAAATAATAAAAAACAAATAAATATATATAATAAATAATAAATACATAATGGTAATGAAAAATGCTAAAAATGATAATAAAAATAATTAAAAATATATACTAAAAAGGTTGAAAATATATACAAATAATAATAAAATAAATAATAATAATATAAACATAATAAAATAAAATAAAAATAATAACTAAAAATAATAATCATAATAGCTAAAGGTTAATCTTTGGTGACGATTTTATTTCGTAGTTAAAAATCACAGTATTGGGGAATCTTTTGTAAACTGTCTAGAAAAAGAATTATATTGTTTTCTCTTTGATGAAATACTCACGGAATTCATTATTTTACTTTTAATCTAGATAGAAGCCATATTGTGTTATTCAATGCAATCATTTTATTTAGGGTATTAATTAATTACTACTACTGAGTTTCTAATATGGAACTTCAAAAAGAATGACCATGAACACTTTGCCAACTTACCATACAAACATGGAATATTGGAGAATAATATTGAAGAAAATATAAATTTTATGTAGTGGTTGTCCAAGTGCTTATAAATACATCAAAGTAATGTTTCATCTCACAAGATGAAAATTAATTATATTTAGATATATCTTAAAACGTAATATTTTTGGCAGGTTAGATTGGTACTTCCAATAAATAACTAAAAAACATAGCTAAAAATATTTGGCTAAATTTAAAAGAATGTAGCTAAAAAGATTTGGCTACGTTTCTAGAAATGTAGTTGAGATGAGTCAGGTCTTTTATTAGAATCATTAAGTGGATTAGAGAATACAATTAGGAGAGACTCCATCTTTTTCTTATTTATTTACATGCTTTTCTTAATAAAGGAATCAAAATCGATTACTTCTACACCTACCTTTATAAGGGTTTGGTGCTTGATTGGCCTAAGCTCAATGTAAATATGATAAATGTTTAATATACTTTGGTTTTATTCCTATATTTAGTATGCTGTGCTTGTTTATTTGAGAATTTTATGTTATTTTGTGGTACCTAATTTGTTTCTAGTGTGTTTTTAGGTCTCAATTGCCTCCATGTATCAAAACAAGAATGATTGGGTGAAATCTTGGCAGATGGGGAAGAATTGGAGACACACTCATGCTAATAAAGGAACACATGTGTAAGTAATGTTTGTGTGAGTCTCTATGAGCTTGTATGACATTAAAGGCATTGCTCTGCCCGTGTGAATGTGGACACATCTGTATAAGTCATGTACACGGTCGTGTCCACTACTTTTATAAGCTTTTGAGAACTTGCCTATGCACGTGTGATTAATTGTGTTCACTCTAGAAACCCTAATTGGCACTATAAAAGGCAATTATGAAAGCTAATTAAATAAGGTCAAAGTTAGAAAGCAGCGTGGGAGTTAAAAACATAATTATGAACCTAGGACGATAGAAATACGAGGATTAACTCAAAGATCTAATAGAAAGCACTCTTCCATAGAAGTTTAAGTGGATCGTATTAGAAAAAGTGGATATAGAATGGATTATCTTCTTTTTAATTATTCTTCTAGACTTTTGATTATATTTTTTATGCTTATGAACTAAATTTATTTTGTGCCTAGATATGATGTACCTTAAGTTAGGATGGACTTTATGATTTGGTTCTTTATTTAATGCAACTAGTTGTTGATTCATTGGGATTTAATTGTAAGTTTTAATTCTTGAATTAATATATTATATATATTATTTTAAGGTATGATTTTAAATAACTGAGATTGAGAAATCCTTTTAAATGAATAAATTTAAGATAATTAAGGGATTTGTATGTAAATCTAAAGATAGTTCGATGTAGATCTTTTGGATTAGAGTCAAACCTAATAGTAAAATTCACAAATCAATTAATGCAATCTTAGGAGTTTTAACTAGAAAGAGACTTAAAATCAAATGAGAATTAGTTATTAATAGTCTTTATAAAGATATGAGAGGATTTTTCTTGGTCTAATGGTCAATAATTAAAATGCATAACAAAGAGTTAGTATTTAAGAAATCT
>JAOQMR010000009.1:11469250-11479697 GCA_027563865.1 Erythroxylum pelleterianum | reverse complement strand
AATCTCAGATGAAATTCAACAGCTGATGAAAAGCTCAGAGTCTTCTGCTATTTCCACAGCATTTTCTCCTATTGGTTTATCTGGTAAGAATTCTCCCTTGTCTTAAGGTAGGTTCCCCTTGGATCATTGATTCAGGTGCTTTGAATCATATGACTGGAGCTCAAACTCCTTTGTCCATTAAATCTTATGATAATGATCAACAAATTATTACAGCCAATGATGAGAAATTAGATGTTATTGGTAGTGGTAATCTCTCTTTATTGTTAAATTCAAAAACTTCTTTTCAATTATCAAATGTTTTCTTCGTTCCTAAAGTTACTGGTAGTCTCCTTTCTATTGGACAACTTGTTTGTGACTATAATGTGTTGTTTCATTTTCTCATGATGGTTGTACTATACAGGACCTTCAAAGTGGGATGGTGATGGGGGGAGTTCGTAGAATTCGTTGCCTGTCTGTTCTACAATTTGAGAAGCGTGGATGTGATAATCATTTTTTTTGCTAGTTTTAACGTAGATTTGTCTAGTTCTTCTAAGATTTGGCACTTGTGACATCATAGATTAGGTCACCCAAATGTCAAAAGGTTAAATAAATTGTTTGGTTCTAGTTTATTAAATAATCAAATTTCCTCTTTTAATACTATTAATAAATCTTGTATAGTTGTTCTTTGAATAACAGTGTGAAATTGCCTTTTCCATTTCATTCTAGTATATCTAGCATACCATCTGAGCTAATTCATAATGATGTTTTGGATCCAACACCTACCTTATCTAGGTTAGGATTTTGTTATTATGTTTTATTCATTGATGATTATACTCGCTTCACTTGGATATACTTTTGTGTTATAAATTTGAAGTTTTTAAATAGGCACGCAATCAAAGCCCTAGGCTCCTCCCAATATGTTTATGTATGATAAGAAATCAATATGATCCTAAAACAAAAGTTCTTTGGACTGATTCAGAATGCAAACACATTTCAAAAGAGTTCCAAGAGGTTTTAGAATTTGAAAGAATCCAATCTTCAGGAACTTGTCCTAACACTCTTGAACAAAATGGAGTGTTTGAGGGAAAAAAACAATCGTCATATCCTTGAATTGTTAGGAGATTCCCAAGTTCCTCATACTTTTTGGGTTGAAGCTGCATCAACTGCTATTTATCTCATTAATCGGATCCCATCATTTGTTCTTAAGGATAAATCTCCCTATTGGATGTTATTTAATAAGCTACCTGATTATTCTAAATTGCATGTGTTTGATTGTGCTTGTTGTTAGGATCTTCAAGAGAGAGAGAGAGAGAGAGAGAGGATTATTCTAGAAGGAGTTAGTTATAACCGTCTGTACCTAGGGAGGCTATAAAAGGGGGGAATAGAAGTAGGGAGGGTCAAAGGAGAATATTTGTAAGAAGTTAGTGACAGAAGGATTATCACCTTCTGAGGAGCTTATTCAGCTCTAGTTAGGAGCAAATCTGCTTTGGTTAGGGAGAAGTAATATACTACTATTCGGTAGTGATAAGCACTTTTCCGATATATTACAATATTATAGTAAGATTCTAGAGTTCTAAAGGAGGGAGTCCTAACACTTCTTTTATCCAACTTTTTGCTCATGAAAAAACAAAAAATCTAATCAGGCTTCTTTATATGTCTTCGTAGGATATAGCATTGATCAAAAGGGTTAATTATGCTATGATCCTATAATCCATTGTATTCCTGTATCCCGTAATGTGATTTTCTTAGAAAATGTCTTTTACTATGTCTCAATTGCTAAGGTTAAAGGTCCTTCTGTTCCTTTTTCACTTGATTTTTTAGAGTCAACTGACACTTTGCAGAATGTGCCTCCTAATGATGACAGGGTTATTCCTGATTCTGATCATACAAAAGAATTGTTAGTATACAAGCACAAAGAGAAGCAGGCACCAACTACAACACCTTCCAATCCTATCCCAAAGCAAGGTCAAATGCAACCTCTTGATCTGGTATGTTCTTGATGCAAAAACTTAGAAGTATAGAAGAAATAAAAGAGGAAAATTTAGTCAATCACAAGCCTTAATTTGGTGGGATGAAAATTGAGAATTGAGTTGACCACAAAAGATAAAAGACTGAAATTTATATTATGTTAGGATTCCTTATTGGATAGGAAGTAGCAGCAAGTTAAATATGTTATTCTACTTTACATATATTATCCTAGTTGTTTAGAACTTATAGAATTTTTATTAGAATAGGATTTAAATTTGTTAGGAACTGTTTCCTACTAAAATATGGGTTCTAAGAACTCTATATATGTGTGTATTCAACTCTTCATCAATAAGAAACAATCTGAAATTTTTCTACAAACTTGAGTTTTTGAGATGGTGTGATGCTTTCTTCTAAGAGTGATTCTTAGACCCTAGGAGAGATTCCTAGTTTTCTATCTTTCATTTTTTGTGTTCTTTACTAAATTCCAGCAAACCTAACCTACATTCTAGCCATTTCAAACCTATATTCTAGCCATATTAAATCCTAAAATCCTAAGCCTAAATTTTCAGTAATCAAACCTTAAAATTCTAGCTATACAAAATCTAAAATTTCAACATTCCTAGCCAAAAGCCAACCTTGAAACTTGATATTTCAGAAGTCTAATATCAGCCATATTCCATAATTTTGTGAATTTTAGCAACTAGTTAATAATTCTTCTATTTTTCCTACTTCATTTCTCATCCCATGATTCTTCTATGAATTTCGTTCCTTCAATACGTAGTCATCTTATTAGTAAACCACCTGATTGTCTTAATCGTTTGGCTCATCACCATTCCCTTTATAGTTCTTTGGATTCCATTACTATTCCATCATCTTATCAGGAAGCATCTCAGATACTCTATTGGAAAGAAGCTATGGACTTTGAAAAACAGGTCAGGCACCAATTGGGAAGAGATGAAGCTAAAGTTATCGGAGAAATACTTATCATTTCATTATCAGGAAGATCTCCAAGATCAACTCACAAGCTCTAGACAAGGGATTATGTCCGTAACTAAGTACACGGAAATATTTGATGAGCTTTCTATTCGATATCAAGGGAAGGAGTCAAAACGGCAACTTATATCTCACTAAGAAAATGGCTATCACTTATGCAAAGGATTTGTAATGGATTTGTAACCTTGAAGATGCCTATCACTTGGCTTTAAGAGAGGAACAATACTTGGGACAACAAGCTAAAAAGTTTCGTGGAGGAGGATTCATGCCAAACCAAACTTGACAGAAAGAGGAGCTGACACGTGGAAAAGGTGCCAATGAAAGAGAAGGCTTGCTCTAGTCTTCGACAGTTGGCAAAAGAGTCTTCGAGAGAATCGCTCGTGGAGGAGTGTCCACAGATTATTTTGACGAGGGCATCGAATTCTTCTAGTGGGGGTGGTTTGTTAGACCCCTAAGTCCAGACTGCGGAATCGTGCGAGTGTTGGCGATCCTTAGCCAATGCTTGGCACACAAGTCAGCACGAGGAAGGCTTGTTGACGAGAGAACAAGGCAAAGTCTTGCGAGTTGGCGAGCAAAACCTAAGAAACTTGTGAAGTAGGTGAGAGATGCGGGAAGTATCAGCGAAGATCTTGATAGTAGGCGAGATTCAATATGCGTAGGCGCGTATTGGTGGAAATCTTCAACGAGATATGAGATTCAGATGCGAGGCCGCGTGGAGTTGTCAAACTAAATCATGTGAGACCCGAGAGCATGTGAGAGGGCGCAAAAGCATATGACATCCCACGAGGATGCGCGAAGGCATGCGAGTGCGACAAGATGCATAAATACTTGACTTCGACGAGACATGTCGAAGGTATGTGAATTATGCGAGGTTTTATACTAATTCGGATTGTGACTTGTACTTAGTCATGAAGCGACGAGACTGCACCATGAGTGAGCTTGATCATTGAAGATGGACTTGTCCATAGATGTGCATTGACGGACTTATGTGCGGATAGATTATGGTGAAAACACATCAGCAGTGACGTGACAAATGTGAATGATGTGGGTCATGATAACGTGGCGGATAAGATCACAGTAGATGAACATCATCTTTAAGAGATGAAGATCACGTGGAAGGATCATTTCAAGATAGAGGAGATCTTTGTAGATAAGGATAATCATTCCTAGATAGGGTAATCTTTCAAATGTGATGTAACTTAATCTTATTAGATAGGATAAGATTGTGATCTTAACTAGTAGGGTTCTACTAGGACTCTTAGTCATCTGAAGGAGCCTATAAATAGCTCATTAGAGTTAAGACCTGTTAATTCACTCATTATTGAGAGAAATCACTCAAAGGAGAGAGCTTTGAAAGTTGAGAGCTTTTGAGGGAGTTCTCATTATAAGGGTTTCGAGTAGGGAGTTCCTTGTAAGGGTTTCGAGTAGGGACTTCCTTGAGTGCTTCGCCGAGGAAATACTCGTGTCTTGTGTTAACATTTTATTGAGAGTTAATGATGGAGTCGCTTTGGCTATATTTAAATCTCTTGCTGTTTCTTTACTCTATTACACTTGTGTTCTTTATATGTATGATAGAAACACTTAAAACACTTGCATGCGCGTGAGGTGTTCGAGGGCTAACGGAATTGTTCGGTGACATTTACATGAGAAGGCTGAATCTTGCTTAAGCGAACCTAAGCAGGATTGTCGCACGAAGGTGGATGCGACTTGCAGTAGAAGTTCGAATCCAAAGAAAACCTTTGTAACAACGAACATGTACTTAGATGGAGATGCCAAGCTCTAGCGGAGGACGAGGACCTCTGCGAAGATCAATGCAGGTAGAACTTCAATGAAAACCTAGGTGCAGATGAAGAAGGAGCTCAAAGATTAATTCCTTTCCATGAATACTTCTTGGCTAGCAATAGATACTTTGAAGAAGCTTAAGCAGGATGGATCGGTAGGAGACTATGATAAATCATTTAGTTTTCTAAGGTTGGATATTGAGAATATATCAGATGATGACAAGCTCTTCAATTTTCTATTCGGGTTACAACCGTGGGCTCAAATGGAGTTACGGAGGCAAAACGTAAAGGACGTGGTTGGTGCAATCGCGGTCGCTAATGCTTTGGTGGATTTTCGAATGGCAAAAGAATCTAAGGCGAGCTCTTCAAATTCTTCCAAGGGCAAAGGTCACGCTCAACAGGAGAAAAGCGAGGGAAAGAAGAAAAAAGACACCAAGAAGGGAGATTTCAAAGGCAAGGATGGTGGCTCTAAGAATAAGGAAACGTCCTCAAAGAAAGGCAAGGTTTCTTGTTACTTGTGCGGCGGTCCACACTTTGCTAAAGAGTGCCCGAGACAGGAGAAGTTGAATGCCCTAATTGCTGAAGAAGACAGTGAATCTTCGGACGATGCGGCACTAAATCTGATCACCTTGCTTAATGTGGTTAGTAGTAAGTCAGTTCTCTTTGATAGACTAATATACATTGGTGTACAAGTTGGAGAGAAAGATGTGACTGCAATGGTAGATACAGGTGCGACCTACAGTCTTCTAGTGGAAAAGATAGTTCGAAAGTTGAGCATAAAGATGTCCAAGGCTCCAATGAAGATTAAAACCCCTGCGAGAAAGGCACAAGCAGTTGCGGGAATTGCTTACAATGTTCTAATTAGCATTGGAAGTTGGCGTGTAAAGATGAACTTCATTATCATACCATTGGAGGTATGATGTTAATGAACGATCAAAATTCCTTCTACGTAAATTGTTATAGGTTCGTGGTGGGACGACGGATGCTACAACTTCGGCAGGACATATTTCGGCCACGAGCATCGAGAAAGGGTTGAAGAAAGACATAGAAACCTATCTCGCTGCCATGTGGGAAATCAGCGAAGACTAAGTGGTGGAAGTCCTTGATGCGATTGCAAGTTTGTTGAGGGAATTTCAATAGGTAATGCCGAAAGAGTTGCCAAAAACTCTTCCCCTTCGTCGTGAGATAGATCACAAGATTGAGTTGGTTCCTGGAGCGATCCCACCTGCACATACCCCATATAGGATATACCCAATAGAATTGGCGAAACTTCGAAAGCAACTTGGTGAGTTGTTGGAAGCAAGGTTCATCCAATCATCTAAAGCCCCATATAGCACCCCAGTATTGTTTCAAAAGAAGCAAGACAGTACACTGCGGATGTAAGTGGACTATCGAGCATTGAACAAGGTAACGATCAAAAACAAGTATCCAGTATCTTTGGTTCACGATTTGATAGACAAGTTGTCAAGTGCTGAGATGTTCACTAAGTTGGATTTTCAGAGTGGGTATTGACAAGTGTGGATAGCTGAGGGTGATGAGCAAAAAACAACATACGTAACTCGTTATGAATCCTACGAATTTTTAGTTATGCCGTTTGGATTAACTAACGCCTCTGCTACATTTTGCAACCTTATGAATGATGTGATGTACGACTTTCTGGATGAGTTTGTTGTTGTCTACTTAGATGGCATCGTGATGTATAGCACTAACATAGCAGAATATGTGGAACACTTAAGGCGGGTGTTTGAAAGGCTAGGGCGGCGTAAGCTCTACGTGAAGATGGAGAAGTACGAGTTTGCCCAGTTGGAGATCAGATTCTTGGGTCACATGGTGAGCAAGGGTCAGGTCAGAATGAATCCGAGAAAGGTGAAAGCGATTCAGACTTTTCTCGGCCTGGCGAACTACTATAAATTGTTCATTCTAGGATACTCTAAGCAAGCGGCACCATTTATGGACTTGCTAAAGAAGAAGAAAGAGTAGAATTGATTGAGTACATGTGAAGAAGCATTCGAAAAACTTAAAGCCCCCATCTCAACCGAACCTGTGGTAAAGCTGCCTGTGTTAGATCTTCCATTTGAAATACATACTGATGCTTCGGACAAAGCCATTGGTGGAGTTCTTGTACAGGAGGGTCATCCGATAGCATTTGAGAGCCGAAAGCTCAATGGTGCGGAGCAGCGTTACTCCATGCATGAGAAGGAGATGCTTGCGGTGGTGCATTGGCTTGAGACATGGCGAGTATATTTGTTGGAAGTCAGGTTCGTTGTCTAAATAGATAATGTTGCTAACACGTTTTTTAGGACCAAAAAGAAGTTGTCTGCAAAACAAGCTCGATGGTAGGAGTTTCTTGCTAAATATAACTTTGTGTGAGAGCATAAATCGGGGAGGCAAAATAACGTGATAGATGCCTTGAGTAGAAAGGAGGTATTTGCAGCTCTTTATTCTGTCACGAAGGTGGAGCCCAACCTGTTGGAGCACATCAAGGTGGCAACTCCATTAGACATCATGTACTGTAAGTTGATTTCTCAAGTCAAGGAATGTATTGTACTCAGGTTATGGCTCGACGATGATGGGCTTTTAATAATTAAAAGTAGCCAAGTTTATGTGTCGAGTTTTGGTGAATTGCGGAAACAATTGTTGAAAGAGGCGTATGACTCGTGGTAGGCTGGTCACCCAAGAGTCCAATGGATGCTAGTGCTCCTATCTCGTTCCGACTTTTGGTCGAAAATAGAGAATGACGTGAAATGTTACGTCAAGACATGGCTCGTTTGTCAGTTGGATAAACCTGAGAGAAAGAAGGAAGTTAGTTTGCTATAGCCCTTATCCATCCCCGAGAGACCGTAGAAGTCGGTTTCAATGGATTTCATTAGCGGGTTTCCAAAGGTGGATAATATGACATCAATCATGATGGTGGTTGACAGATTCTCTAAATATGCGATCTTCATGCCAACTTCTGTGACTTGTCTCTCGGATGTTGTGGCCGAGTTGTCCTACAAGAACATTATCAAGTTCGAAGTTCCCAAGGATATTGTGAGTAATCGAGACGCCAGATTTATAGGCCGATTCTGTACATCCTTTTTTAATATGATGGGTTGCGATTTAAAGTTTTCAATAGCAAATCACCCACCAACATATAGCTAAACAGAAAAAATCAAGGGTTTGTTGGAAAAGTACCTAAAACATTACGTAAATGCAAGTCAACGTAATTGGTTGAGTTTACTTGATACTGCACAATTTTGCTATAACTTGCATAGATCTTCAACTACGGAAAAAAAAAGTTCTTTTGAGATTGTGTAGGGACAACAGCCTCTCACAACACTAAAACTTGCTCAACAAAGGACAGGTGGCAAATGTTTTGCAGTGCATAAGTTTGCAATCAAAAAGCAAGAATTGTTGGATAAGGCGAGGGGCAGTCTTCGAAAAACTTCTCGACGAATGAAGAGGCAAGCGAATCTTCGAAGGAGACCGTTAGAATTTCATGTGGGAGATAAAGTTTTGTTGAAACTAACCTCACAGATTTGGAAAAAATCTCGAGTAAGCAAGTTCATAGGAGTTTAGTGCTGAAGTACAATGGACCATTTGAAGTAAGACACAAAGTGGGGAACGTGGCATACAGGTTGAAGTTGCCCAAGCGGTTAAAGGTACACCCTAGTTTTCATGTTATTTTTCTCAAGCCTTACTATAAGGATGCATCAGATCCGAATAGGAGTCAGGTGAAGCAAGCTCCACCTGTTGTGAGGAAATAGTTCGAGGATCAAAAATCGATAGATCGAGTTCTGGATTCAATGAAAAGGTAAACCTGTAGCAGAAGCTACGTGGGATAAAGATATGACCTTGTGGCAATTCGAGGACCAGGTGAACGCCTACCTTTAGAACTAATTCGACGAGGGCGTCAAATATATCTGGTGGGGATGGTTTGTTAGACCTTTAAACTTCGGAGCACTTCTTAACGACCTTCACGATGCGTCTTAGGAGGAAGGTTAGCTAGATTACAAGCATGAGGGAGGCATGTGAAAACACTAAAGCAAACATGGGCGAGTGGGATCGAACTTGGTGCGAATTTTGGTAGTCTCGGACCTTGTAAAGATTAACTCGACCCAGGTTAAGGACTTGACTCCTGCTCGGATGAATGGACCACGACGAGCAGATTTGTTGTGGGAAACATTGGATCAGGCCAGTGTGCTATGCGGGTTTCGACAAAATCACACTGTCGTGCAAATGGTGTTAGCGATCAACTTCAGTGAAAGTTCGAGTCTAAGGTGACCTTTGTATCACTAGCCATCTTAAAGCTATATTTCAGCCATATTAAACCCTAAAATCCTAAGCCTAAAAATCCAACAATCAAATATTAAATTCCCAGCTTTACAAAATCTGAAATTTCTACATTCCTAGCTAAAATTCAACTTTGAAACCTAATATTTCAACAGCCTAACATCAGTCATATTTCATAATTTTGTGCTTTTAGCTACTAGTTAATAATTCTTCTATTTGTCCTACATCACAAACTGTTGCTAATAACTTAGCTTCAATTTGAGGGGGAGTGTACGAATTGTATTGAGTTAGTATCTTGTATAGTTAGTACATATGATTATATTTTATACTATTTCAGTTTGTATCAATTTGAGGGGGAACGTACAGATTGTATTTAGTTAGTATCTTGTATAGTTAGTTCATATGATTATATTTTATAATATTTTACTTTGTAGCCCTAAGGGTATTTGTGTCATTGCACAAGCTATATATATATATATATATGGCAATTCCTAGAGCAACGGTCAAGCCTTTTTGGTGACTGCTCTTATCTATTTCGGTAATACCCTGATTATCATTTACAAGAAGAAATATACCTGAACACACCAAGGATTGGAAGTCCCTTTTTTGTGGCAAGGCTTCTTTTCATAAGCAGTACTGCTGCAGCACCATCACTTACCTGGCTGGAATTACCTAAGATGATTTTGCAGTCAATTCTTATTGCACTTGAGCTGACTATGATTCTGATAATTATTTCAAGTGTTAATCAGTACCAGCAGTAGTGGTTCCATCCTTTTTAAATGCAGGCTTCAGCTTGGCCAAACCAGCCATGTTTGTGTCTGGCCGAATACCATCATCCTCTGAAATTGTGACTGGCTTTGCTACACCAGTTTTGCTGTCCACAATCTATTGAAAGGGATGATCTAACACATGCTGAGAGAGGAAAGGAAGTGAAAGATATTCCGTGATGTACATTCAATTCTTCATTTACCTTTGTATAAACAGGGACAATTTCATCTTTGAATTTGCCAAAGGCCCTTGCAGCAGCAGCTTTTCTATGTGATTCAACCTACGGTGTCAAAGTGAAAGTGTTGATTACTCAAAATGCTAGCATCTGAGGCTTATTTGCAGACATGTGTAACTTACAGCAGCCTGGTCTTGCTCTTGCCTTGTCACACCATAACATTCTGCAACATTTTCAGAAGTAATTCCCATGGGAAGAAGACAATCACGAGCTTGGACAGAACTCTCCACCTATTAGCAACATAAATCAATTCGCACACAGTATATGTACAAGATAACCAACTATAGAGAAACATAGCGTTCAAGCATACTCTTGGGTTAACTTGTTGAACTCCACGAATGTTATCCACTGTCATGGACTCCAAGCCAGCTGCAATACCTTTGTTGAAGATAAAAGAAGGTTAAGCCCGTAAAGGGTATATAATATACAAACTTATTCTGGAATCATTCTT
>JAOQMR010000009.1:11338687-11366274 GCA_027563865.1 Erythroxylum pelleterianum | reverse complement strand
TGAGAGGTTAAAGAACAACAAATTAATAAAATTTACTTGCTTAGGGTTTAGGCCGAGATTGAACCGAAGAACCGGGTTTTTAGCAAATTTCCTGTTTTTATTATTTTTGCATGTTTTCTTTAGAAGTCAGAGAAAATTCTCGCACTCCCTAAACCCTAAACCCTAAACCCTATGTTATGTTATTTACTAGACCCGATGTATCGTATGCTTTAAGTATTACGAGCAGATTCCAGTTAGACCTTAGTGAGGGTCATTGGGTGGCTGTCAAGAATATCCATAAGTACTTAAGAAGAACTAAAGATGTATTCTTCGTATATGCAGAAGGTGATCTTGTGGTAAGTGGGTATAATGATGCTAGCTTCCAATCCGATAGGGATGACTCCAGATCCCAGTTAGGATACGTATTCACACTGAATGGTGGTGCAGTTAGTTGAAAAAGTTCTAAATAAGAGACGACTATTAATTTGACGACAAAGGCAAAGTACATAGCAGCTTTAAAAGCGGCAATGGAAGAGGTTTGGATCAAGAAGTTCATCATAGAACTTGCTGTGGTTCCAAGCATTGCTGACCCAGTGTAGTTATATTGTGACAACAATGGGGCTATAGCGCAGGAAAAGAAACTGATGTCTCATCAGAAGTCCAAACATGTACTTAAGCACTACTATTTGATTAGAGAAATTATTGGTAGAAATGAATTCAAGATAGAGAGAATTTCCATCGATCAAAAGATAGTTAATCCGTTTACTAAGCCTATTTTCCAAGAGAATTTTGTGTCACATGTACACTCCTATGGTATTAGATATCAAGGCGATTGACTTTAGTGCAAGTGGGAGTTTGTTAGAGAAGTGACCTAAAGGCAAACACCTTTAGCACTTATTATGCAAATCATTTTATGATTAATAAAGGCATTTTTCAATATTTTGATGTTCATACATTTATGGATTTAATGTTGAACTTAAACTAATTTAATGAAGTCCTTCATACAAAATATATCATGGAGGAAATCATGATGAGATCATGATAATGAGATTCCTATCATATGTAATTATGTTAGTATCTAAGCTTTCCCTAGTCATAGGATTAATGAGATGGACTAGCACATGTTATACTCATTGATTGGATCAAGCAGTAGATCTCATAAGCTGTAGACATGAGTTTTTTAGAGTGAACACTTGGATGCTTACTAAGGGTAGTAAGTATATTAGATTAACCTACTATGAGATAATCATATGGATATTCAAGTTGGAATATTGGGATCAAGGAGTACTAGGGTAGCTGGCAATTCCCAATATAAAAAACGCGACAAACTAACTCCTTCATCACATTACTCAGATAGTCTCATCCCCAATAGGTAGTAGTAACTACATGCACCAAGTTGAGAGAGGCTACCTTAATCTCCAAGTGACCAACCAAACTAAGGTCATAGCACAGAATCTAATCTCGAACCGCTCGCTGAGTATTAGAGCCATTAAGGCCCCTAATATTCCCACTTCCCATCATAGGAAATGAAAAAAAAACTATGAGACATCAACTAAAGGGAATAGATCCCTCACTCCCTCTACTATTAGTCAAACCCGAAAAAGACAAGCAAGAGGAGCAGGTGAGCTATATGGTGAAAGAAAATCTCCTAAGCTTGCCAAAAAATTTTGGGCCATGGCTACTACTAGGGATAGAAGCTCTAAACTAAGTAAAAGGCATCTAGTTAGGAGTAGACCCACCTCTGCAGAAACAACTGGACAAGGCATATGACTCAGAGTAGCCTACGCCTCGATAAAGACAGTTTGACCTAGCTCTAAGGACACTAAAACTCCTGGAATGGGATGACTAGATAGCCGACTCGATATAGTTCGCTCCATGGTAGAAATATCATAAACAAGCTCCATGGACTCCAAACTTCATGAGGAGGCTGTAGGAGAAGGAATACTCAGACTGGGTCCTCAACTCTGGGAGCCTAGGCCGAAACCACCACTCAAGGAGGCGGGGAAACAACTATTGTAGGAGGTGTTAAGTCAAAATGACTTCACGATTAATAATTTTGATGAAAATCAAATAATAATAAGATGTTAGAAAGTAAGACGAAGCAGAAACAAGACGAAAGAAAGTGAGACGAAGCGGAAGCAGAAAAAAGACGAAAGAAAGTGAGATAAAACGAAAGCAGAAATAAGACGAAGGAAACTAAGATGAAGCGGAAATAAGATGAAAGAAAGTGAGACAAAGCAGAAACAGAAATAAGACGAAAGAAAGTAAGACAAATCAGAAGCGAAAATAAGACGAAAGAAAATAAGACGAAGCAAAACCGGAACTAAGACGAAGGAAACTAAGACGAAGCGAAAATAAGACGAAAGAAACTAAGACGAAGCGGAAAAGTAAGATGGAGCCGAAAAATAAGACCAAGCAATACGAAGGCGAAGACCCGATACTACGTCGGATGGTTAATCAGTTTGAGTTAGTTACAGAACTCAACTGAATAACTGCTTCTTCAAAAATCAAGAAACAAGAAGAAAGAAGCGGTTATCAAGAAGCAGTTGAAGACGAATGCTATAAATACGAGTCAGAGTCGAAGACTGAAAAAGTTAGAGATTTTAAGAAAGCTAGTGACTTTGAGAAACGTTGTATTCATTGTGCTAAACTTTAGAGCTATTATTCTCTGTAACAAAGCTCGCAATATTTCTCTGTAAGAGAGAAGAAAAGCTGACAGCCTGAAGAGGCTAAATGAGAAAAGAATACTTGCTATAAGAGACCTAAAGAGGCTTGGTGAAAAGAATACTTGTATTTTTGAGACAAATAGTGAAATCTCAGAAAGGTTGTTGCCTATCACCATCAATCCATCTTCTCTTATCCTTATCTCAGAAGGTTTACCACTTTTAATCTCTTCTTGGAGCCTGCTCAAATATTCATCTTGTCCTTGCAATTTCTTAATCTTCTCACTCAATATTGGCCTCACTATAAAATTAGCCAATACACAATCAGACTGGACTTGTCTCAATGACACATTAAGTCTAGCTAATTCTTTCAGCAAAGGAAGGTACATTGTTTCCACATGTACCACAGTAGACTTCCTACTCAGTGCATCCGCTACTACATTAGCTTTCCCTGGGTGGTAATCTATGACTTTCATAATCTTTAAGTAGCTTTAACCATCTTCTTTGTCTCAAATTCAACTCTGCTCTTGTGGTTTGTAAATACCCTGGTAGTGACTCCATACAAAGCAGAAGCCTGTGGAATTTGAATCATAGCCTAGATAAAGGCTTGAGTAAATGCCTGAAATAATTTTGGATCCAAGGTAGGCACTTGCTTTGATGGAACAGATGATTCTTGCGTCTGTGATAGAATGGGCTCACTACTTTGTCCTAAGGAAGCCTCAGCATTTTCTGGGGCTACTGACTCATTGGTACTCTCCTCCCTTGGCAGAGAGTCAGGTGCAATTGATCCTTGCAAAACTCCTCGCGCCCTTCTATGAGGTGGCATCTTACTCCTTCAATGAAGACACTAATGATTAGCTTACATTTTATTTTAATCTTAGTTCCTATATATATGCATGATATGCATGTCACTTAATGAAATCAATCAATTCATAATGCAACAATTAATCACATAACATAAAAATTCATCCTATTATGCATTCTAAGCCTAGGAAAATCCTAAGCTCTGATATCAAACAATGTTGTACCCCATTTCTGGAGCCTAACATTCGAAGTTACAAAATGTGAGCAAACTCATTCTTCTATTTCAAAATAGATTTTGGGAAACTTCCAATTGGAATTTCAATTTGACTTCTTCATAACATTTGTTACTCATTGCCTTAAGTTTCTAATGATACTAAAAATATTCAATTTGGTTTGGAATTCTGAAAGTTATAGCCCAAACATTTTTGGACTATTATTAAACCAAGACTGCATACTATACTCGACTTCCATACAACAATTGGAAGTCGAAGAGACTGAATTAGAATTCAATTCCTTGAGATAATTTGTAACTCCATGTCTCTAGTTTAGTTAGAAACAAGAATAATCTCATTTGGAGCTCTACATATCAAGATATCACCAAAATACTAAAGCATGTTCAGTAAAAATATCCAACTCACACTCTTTCAACTGATCCTCTCACTTTGATTCAATCAATCTTTTTCAAATTAATATCAAAAGCTATAAATTTCTATAAAGAGATATAGGAATGTGTTAAGAATTCATTGCTTTAAAAATCAGGTCATTTGGAGGTCGGACGACAAAGTTATGATCGAAATAGTGAAACACCTTCAGGTTTGGGGGGCCTGCGGGTCGCGATCGTGACTTTCGCGCTCCTTCGGTAGAGTCGTGATCGCGACTTGCCTCCTTCCTCCTGTTCTTCTTCCTCAGACCTGACTTGGTAAGATGAGCATAACTTTCACTACAAAAATCGGATTGAGGTCATTTTTATACCATGTTAAAGCAGACTTCTAGGCCTACAACTTCCATGAAGACCTCATAAACAATTTTTGCCTCTATAAGGGTAAAATTTCCAATCAATGTAGTTGACCCGAAAGTCCACCCTATGCAGCAACACAAACTTCAAATGATCATAACTTCTAGTTGCGATATCAAAAAATGTCATATATTATAGTGTTAGAAAGCTAGAAAGATAAGCTACAATTTCATGAAGACAACTTTAGCTAATTCTACCTAGAGCGATACAGTTTTTCCTTTGAGTTCCGAACACAACCTCTACACCTATGAAAGCTTGCAAAATGCAATATCTCTTCATATCAACCCACTACTAGGTACCTTTCGGTAACTCTTGAACCTCACCTTAAGTAATTCATCCTATATAACCTTTCCAATTTCTAACATGCTATTCTAAAATAAATACCCATTTGTATTTTCAACAAAGAAGAATATGCACATACACATTCCTCGTCCAGAACTATCATACTCAACCTATAAAGTAGCATAATCATACACAAAAAGGAAATCCTTGCATTCTCATTCTCATTAGTAAGCAAAGTACATATTTGAACAAGCTTTATTCACATATCAACATACACATCACTAACTTAACACAAGATGCAAAATGCATGAGATGCTCAATGTTTGATATGCTTATAAAGCTATCCAAAAGTCTAGCCACTAACCTAGTTACAAAAGTCTCTAATATCTTGGAGTTTTCGATGCCTTGTAAGGCTCAACACTCATCTTGTTTTGTACCTTAGTAGGGAATAGTGGGGTGAGCTACACGACTCAGTGGCTAATACATTTATAGCCATCGGTAATGAGCCATACAATCAAACATATATACACATATTTCTAGCAATTCAAATAATTCACAAGTCATCTCACAACTCATAATTAACCAAATATCATCACATAAAGCATATCATGAAATTATCTATCAAACATAACACTCAATTATGCATTATACTTAACATATTAATGATGAAATGCACAACAAATGGCTCGAGAGTTCCGTGGAACGAAACGGAGAAACCGAAATTTACACCGTGAACAAAATAAGTCCGATTTCTCAGGATCTTGTGGCATCAAGCGGGTTGCCGGGAAAAGGCTATAAGTCAATGTGCACGTGACTAACGAAACGGGTTCCTCTCTTGCCCACTCACAAACAAATTTATGCCCAATTCAATCAATCACAAATTCGTACTCTCATGCTTCTTTCATTTCATCATATTCTCATATTTTCATGTTTTACTTCTTTTCATTCAATTCAAAATGTCATAACCTTTTTCAAGGTATTTGCCCATCACATAACAACTATAAACATATTACCCACCTAATTTTTGCTGAAAAATCCAAGCTCAAGATTGCCTTTCCTCTTGCTCTTGAATAAGGTTTTCTTGATTCCCTTCCATTAAACCAATTTCTATTTAATCCATATTCAAATGAAAGTTCATAAAAGTTCAAGAACCAAAGAAATGCTAAATTTGAATTTAAACCTAACCTACCCATAGTCCATCTAGGCTAGAGAAATCCAAACCTAGCTTAGAAATCCAAAAAAAATCAAATGGATTCTTTAAATCATCTTCTTCCAATCCAACACCCATTCTCTACACAAACACTTTCTCTCTCTAACTCTTTCTGTAACAAAGCAAGAAGAAGAAGATAAACTTATCTTGACAAGATGATTTCTCTTCTTTTTCTTCTTTTTTCTTCTTCCTTCTAAGCATCCCACGTTTTTCTCCTACTTCTCTCTATTTCATGCTTTTCACTCTTCTCTTCTCACTCCCACGATTCTCTTCTTTCCTTCTTAATTCAGGACACAATTTTAGCTTCTTTCTTCCAATTATGCCCCTCCTTAGTCTTGTTCTCCCAATTTTGCCCTTCTTTTGTCTTTTTTTGGCTCTACTCCTTTATTCCACTTAACTCCTTAAGCTAACTTAATTCTAACACTTCATTCTAATTTCTAATTTCAATATTCTATTCATACTTGATAATTTAATGATTCAACTCTAAAATTAATAAAACAAATAAATCAATAAAAAATAAAAAATAAAATCAGGATCTAACAGGACGGGCTGCAGGAAGCCCCTGGGGAGGTAAGTCCTGGGCTGAACAGTGAAGCTTCAAGAGGTAGTCATATGGAGGGGTGTTGTCGTCAGGATAAAAGTTTACAACTGGTTGCAGCTATAGTGGAACATGCTGTGGGGGTAGAAATGAGTAGTATAGGGATTGGTCAACAGGGTGTGCAAGTAGAGATATGAAACACCCGGTATCTAGTTTACCCGATACACCGAAATAAATCGGTATTTGAGACTGATGTCATTAAAATCAGGACAGTGAATAATAATTTTTAATGACATCAAATTTATAATGTATGAAATTTTTCGGTGGTCACAGGAAATTGTATGAACAGATGTTGAAGAACCAGTACAATAATCGAATTTTTGTAAATAAGTGGACATGAGGCTTATATAAGAAGCTAAGTTAGAGAATAAGACAAAACTTGTCTTCTTCCTCCTCCCTCTTTCACGACAACCACCATGGGAGCTCCTCTCCAAGTTTTTCAACCCTTGTAACAAGATTGGGAAGGAGAATCAAGCCATTCTATCAACATAAAAAGGTAAGCCTCAATTCCCATACTTAGTTCTACCAATTAAAGCTTAGTTTTTTCTCTCTTCTTGTGAAACCCATTTGATGGAATGTATGGGTTTGATGATTTGGATGATAGGTTTTTGTTCTTTGATGTCTAATGACGATGTCTAATGACACATTAACATGAAGAAATTTCACGTTCATGGTGATTTGGGGGCTAAATCAAAACCTAGGGTTTTGGAGTTCAAGCTGTCAATGGAGATAGATTTGTAGGTCACCTTTCTACAATTTGTTTGAGCTGTTTAACTTGTGACTTTGGAGAAACTCAAAAAATAGAAGTTGTAGATATAGATGTCTACTATCTCCCTGAAGTTTTTCATAAATTTAGGGTGAGCCAAACAAATGAAAGAGGCCCCGAATTGAAACTGGTTCAGAATACTAGCGGGATTGAAACGAGAAATGAAAGTTAATTGTTTGAAGACCTTAGAGTTAGAATTGGATGATGAGTTCTTCTTATGAAATGTTAGAAAATGTGTCATTTAAGTTCTTTATAAAGGAAATTTTAATTGGATGAGTATTATATGAGATATGGATGAATAAGTAAAGGGTGTTGCTAACGTTAGTGACACAGAAGAGAACAGAAACAGGTCAGGCTTATAAAAATCACAATAAATCCAAATTACATCATTTTTATCCATCTTTGGATATGTGATAGATATATGAGTCTATTAAAAAAGAATTTTTGAATCACCTTAATTGGATGAGAAAAGAATAAGTTATAAGGTTTTGAGATAGGAAACTGAATATTAAGGCTGATTGTAAATGGGAAAATTGGATTTCCCTAATGACGGAATTAGAACATGATCATAAAAGAAAAATCGTGAATTTATGTGTTAACTAGAGGTCTGGAAAGTTTCACGAATGAGACCTATGCTGATGGTTTAGGAATAAAATAGAAATTTGTAATGGTATCTGTTAAGAAATCAAGTTTATGTGAGAATGACTAATAAGGGTATATATAATTGTTATGCATGTTACCCAATAGCTTGTGAAACCAGACAAGGAATAGAACTAGAATTCGTACCTAGTACCTCTCAAGTTTAAGAAAATTTGAAAAGAAATCAGAACCACTGAGATAGTTGAGGTGAGGATAATCATGCTAGTATACTTGTGTAGTAATCCTTTTCTTTTATCTACGACTTGTTGAATTGTTCTCGAACCTGTATGACTTATTTGACATATGACTCCATGTAGTTGAGTCTAACATATTGTAGGCCATATTGACCAGATGATATTAAGATTCTTTGCATCTTCTGGTTCTCTTGTTATGTTGAACCTATGAATTTCGATTCTTTGATGAATCATGTTTTCTTGTTAGCCATGATTGATGAGTCCACAGAATACCCAGCTGATAGGGTATATTATCAGACTATGTACACATAGGAAACCCGCCGGTGATGGGTTAGATCCGGGTCCTACCTGGAGAGGGCAGGCCTCCAGGGGCAAGATTAGGCCAACCTTGTCTAGAATCAGAAAAGGGGAGATATGTCGTATTAGCATGCCTCTGTCTCTTCCTAAGAAATTCGGAAAATCAGAACTCAGAAATGAGAAAGCTCAGAATTAGAAATCCTGTAGAACTCTACCAAAGAAAGAAACCATAATCCAGAAAGAAACAGAATTCAGAAAGAACCCAAAACTCAGAAAAGAACCCAGAACCCAGAAAATAATTCAAAAACCAGATTCATGTTTTTTTTGAACAATTCATATTGAGCTTTATTATTGATATTCATGTGATTGCCGCATTTGATATTACTACCGGGTTATGCATTGATGCCATATATTGTTTCTTAGAATGCCACAGACCATTCTTGTGAAGTTAGCCTTGTGTTACCTAGCCTCACAAGCATGGTAGTATGTTTATATCTCACTGAGTCGCGTTGTAGACTCACCTCTCATTATCATCATTTCAGGGGATTAGCAGATCATACAAGAGAGAAATCCAAGCCTTTTTCTGACTTGCTTGGATAAACAGAAAAGTAATGTTTTTGGCATGATGTAAATTGTAGATGCTTATAGCTGCTCCATGGTTTGTCATAATCATATATACATAAAACATGTATGGATATGCTATTTTATTGAAAATGACGTCGGTTGATGATATGAGATGATCATAGATTGGCTGATTATAAGTAGATAATGCATTTGAGAATTGTAGATTTGGATCCTTACTTCTTACAACCTATTAAGCAGGCATAAGGATTAATCAGACAAATGAATTGGTCATGTCGTATTTTCAGTAGAATATAGAAAAGTTAGGCTTACTACGGGTTTTGGTGGCATTAAGCCTACCCATTCCTTAGTGCCAACACGGCCCAAAAGGCGGGTCGTGTCAGACGATATCAGAGCCAGAGGTTGTATAAGAGTAAGGATCTTGTGATTTATATGATGGACAAAAAGTATTAAAGAAAAGTTTATGATTTCAATATGTATATGATATGAAATATGCATATGATATTATGGCATAAGCATGACACCATAGAGCATAGGATCTGCATCATGTCAATAGCATGTTATTTTTGTGCCTAAATATTTTAGTTTCCTCCGTATTAGAGATGCCTCCTAGAAGAAGAACACCTGCTCAACGAGGACGAGGTCGTCCTAGAAAGGGGTAAATTCTGACTACTATACCTGATGCCAAATCGGTACAGCAAGAACAACAAGAAGAAAGGTCTCCACCCAGAGTTAGGAGGAGATCAGAGATAGAAAATGAACCTGAACCCCCAACTGCTCAAGGGGAAGATGTTAGAACCTTACAACAAAGAATAGAAGCCTTAGAAGCAGAGAACCGAGCCTTAAGAGAAAGGCAGGAGGTTCTAGAATTGAGAGAAGAAGTAAGAATACTTAGAGAAAGAGAGAGAGAAAGAACTCAGGGTGTATCTGAAGTTGCTCCTGCACCACCACAACCAGTGAAAATGCCTAGAGGATTACCTAGGGAGCTTTAGATGATGAAGGGGTAAGTATCAATGATTTCTTGAAATTACAAACCCCTGAGTTTGGTGGTGAGAGATATGAGGATCTCCAAGAGTTTATGAGTCATACTAAGAAAATGATCCGGAGATTGACTTGCTCTGATGCACGGATCATAGAATTAGTGGGGGTTAAATTGACAAAGAATGCCTGGGAATGGTTCCAGAGGAATATTGAAGATCAATTATATGGTGGGAATCCTCCAACCTTGGAATTATTTAAACAAGCATTAATCGATGAGTTCATTTCTCCATATGAAAGACAGAATTAGGCTCTGCAATTTGAAAGGCTCAGACAAAGCTTTGGTGTGAGCGTAGATGATTATGCAAGTGAATGTCTACGCTTATGCAAATTTTCTACAACAATTGTACCTACTGAAGCTGCAAAAATGGAAAGATACAAGTTGGGACTCATATCTTCCTTGTATAGTGTTGTCGCAGCTATTGATTCCCTAAATTTTCCGAGGTTGATTGATAAGACTCAACAATTAGAAGCAAAGTTTAAAGAGGGGAGAGCAGAAAGAGAATGGAGAAGAAAAGGTAAAGGCCAAAGTAGTAGGGGTCGTAGAGAAAGAGATAGCTCTCAGATGAGACAAACAGAACAAACAATACAGTATACTCCTCCAGAACCACAGAGAGGGAGTCAAGGCAGGGTTAGAAATCCAGATGCATCAGTCTATTCAACACCAAGTGGTACACAGAACCCAACTAAGTCTAGATCACAGCAACCTCCAACACAGCCACAGGTTAGAACTGCTTGTAATGTCTGTGGGAAAAATCATCAAGGACCCTGCAGACTCGGGTTCAGAGGTTGTTATAGGTGCAGAAAACAAGGGCATTTCATGAAAGACTAACCAATGCAAGAAAATCAAGTAGCTCCACCCCTAGCTTCGTAGACTACTGTACAGATAGACAGGCCTATCAATAGAGGCCCAACTAGTTGAGGTAGACCTCAAGGCCAAGATCCCACCCAGAATATGGGGCAGATTTCATCACCAGCCCTAACAAATAGAGGTCAGGGGAGAGTGTTTGCTATAAATTCTCAAGAATCATAGGCCTCTAATACAGCTATAACAGGTAATCCTATGCAAACCTGTTGATATTTAGTTAAATTGTTATTATGAATAAAATGTCTATGTTTTGTTATGGACAACAGATATGATTTTCCTTTAATTATGATGAATGTTGATATAGGCATAGTCCTTATCCATAATGAGAATGCAAAAATGCTATTTGACTCAGGTGCCACTCATTCATTTATAGCGCCGAGTTTTGCCAGAAAGTTAGATAAAGGGAGAAAATTAATGAAAGACCCACTGATCATAGTTACACCTTAGGGGAAACTGTTGAAGTGCCATATGTTTACCCCTCATGTGTAGTGGAGATAAAAGGCAGAAAATTTATAGCAAATTTGATCGAGTTGGCAGTATTAGAATTTGATGTTATCTTAGGTATGGACTGGTTATCAAATTACCATGCTGTAATGGATTGTTACGCCAAAAGAATTATACTTAGGCCAGATCCAGAAACAGAAGTGTTATATCAGGGTGATCGAATTGGGTTTCCTATTAACAGAATATCAGCTATGCATGCTCAAAGACTTCTAAGGAAGCAATGTCAGGGGTATATAGCTCATGTTTGGGATACCAGAAGTGAGATCAATGAGTTACAGCAGATCCCTATAGTAAGGGATTTTCCAGATGTGTTTCCAGAAGATTTACTTGGATTACCACCAAAAAAAGAAATCGAGTTTAATATAGAACTTCTTCCTGGTACAAACCCTATCTCAATTACTCCATACAGAATGGCACCTATAGAACTGAGAGAGTTAAAGGTGTAGTTGCAGGATTTGCTTGATAAGGGGTTTATTAAACCCAGTAGTTCACCGTGGGGTGCGCCAGTATTATTTGTTAAGAAGAAAGATGGATCCCTACGGTTATGCATAGATTATAGGCAGTTGAATAAAGTAACTATTAAGAATAAATGCCCTCTTCCTCGAATCGATGATTTGTTTGATTAATTACAGGGAGCAAGTCATTTCTCTAAGATTGATCTCAAATCTGGGTATCATCAATTGTGGATCCGAAAAAAGGACGTGTCGAAAACTGCCTTTAGAACCAGATACGA
Source organism: Erythroxylum pelleterianum (assembly GCA_027563865.1). Taxonomy (NCBI): domain Eukaryota; kingdom Viridiplantae; phylum Streptophyta; class Magnoliopsida; order Malpighiales; family Erythroxylaceae; genus Erythroxylum; species Erythroxylum pelleterianum. The sequence continues at coordinate 11,354,102 of JAOQMR010000009.1, read as the reverse complement.
ACACTATAAGTTCCTGGTGCTTCCTTTTGGTTTAACGAATGCACCAGCGGCCTTTATGGATTTGATGAATAGAATCTTCAGGCCGTATTTGGATAACTTCGTTGTGGTGTTCATTGATGACATATTGGTATATTCTTGGAGCCAAGAAGAATATGAAATACACTTGGCAACGGTGTTACAAACCCTTAGAGATAATCAGTTATATGCCAAGTTAGCAAAATGCAAGTTCTGGCTTGACAGAGTGAATTTCCTGGGTCATATAGTTAGTAAAGAAGGGATTGAAGTAGATCCTCAGAAGGTGGAAGTAGTGTCTAATTAGCCTAGACCTACGAAGATTATCGAAATACGAAGTTTCTTAGGTATGGTCGGTTATTACAGATGATTTGTAAAGGATTTTTCTAAGATAGCTGCTCCACTAACGAGGTTAACACGGAAACAAGTGAGATTTGAATGGGATGATTCCTGTGGGCAAAGTTTCCAAAAGCTTAAGGAATGTCACACATCAGCTCTAGTGTTAGCATTGCCTTCAGGGCAAGGTGATTATGTGATATATTGTGACGCCTCTAAAGTTGGTTTAGATTGTGTATTGATGCAGAGTGGAAGGGTAATTGCCTATGCTTCAAGACAATTAAAAAAACATGAAGTAAACTATCCTACACATAATCTAGAAATGGCAGCCGTGATATTTGTATTAAAAATTTGGAGACACTATTTGTATGGTGAAAAGAGTGAAATATATACAGATCATAAGAGTCTTCATTATATTCAACAACAGAAAGAGTTGAATCTGAGACAAAGATGATGGATTGAATTACTGAAGGATTATGACTGTCAGATCTTGTATCACCCAGGTAAAGCCAATGTAGTGGCTGATGCTTTGAGCAGAAAATCGATGGGGAGTTTGTATCATATCTGTTGGACCCCACACCCCACCCGTAGGTGTTTGCAGGTTATACTGCGGCGTGTGTTTGGGGGTTATACCGCGGCATCCAACACAAATCAGTATTGTCCTCTTTGGTCATGGGTGGAATCCACGATTCGAACCCATGACCTCAAGGTTTTATTCCACTTAAGTGGACGCCTCTCATGCATAAGTGGACGCCTCTCACCATCAGGACGTCGGACCCGTGTCGCACTAGGGAGGGGTTCCAACAATATCCCCATTCAAAAGAAAGAGCTAGTTAAAGATTTAACTGGGTTATTTAATGCAGGATTGCACTTGGAAGTATCTGATTCTCAAGTATTGCTTGCTCAATTCCAGGTGAAGCCCAATTTAATTGATGAGATTAAAACTGCCCAAGACAGTGATCCGGAGCTAGCCAAATTGAGAATAGTTGTCCAGGATGGTAAGGTGATAGAGTTCAATATAGTGGATGGAGTATTGAAATGTGGTGACAAGTTATGTGTACCTGACATAAATGGGCTAAGACAAAGGTTTATGCATGAGGCACATTATGCACCCTATAGTGTTCACCCTGGAACCACCAAGATGTACCATGATGTTAAAGGTATATATTGGTGGCCGGGTATGAAGAAAGATGTAGCCTAGTTTGTATCCACTTGTTTAACTTGTCAACAAGTCAAATTTGAACATCAGAAACCCATTGGACTACTGCAGGAGCTACCACTCCCCGAGTGGAAGTGGGAGTGGATTACCATGGATTTTGTAATTGGATTGCCAAGAACGCCTAAGGGGCATGATTCTATTTGGGTTCTAGTCGACAGACTCGCCAAGTCAGCCCACTTTATAGCTGTTAAAACCATTTATAGAGCAGCTCAATTAGCTCAGTTATATGTTGACATAATTGTGAAGTATCATGGAGTGTTAGTGCCTATTATTTCTGATAGAGGAACATAGTTCACTTCTAGATTCTGGCAAAAACTACAAGAAGCCATGGGTACACAGCTGAATTTTAGTACAGCATTCCACCCACAAACTGATGGGCAATCAGAGAGAACCATCCAGACACTCAAAGACATGTTAAGAATGTGTGTCTTGGACTTTGGTGGAGATTAGAAACGTCATTTGCCCTTAATAGAATTTACTTACAACAATAGCTACCATTCTACCATTGGAATGGAACCTTTTGAGGCATTGTATGGCAGAAAGTGCAGATCTCCACTATGTTGGGAAAAAGTAGGAGAAAAACAGTTAAAGGGACCAGACCTAATCCAAGAAACATATGTAAAAGTTCCTTTGATACAGGAAAGATTAAGAATGCCTTTCAATAGACAAAAGAGTTATACAGATTCTAAGAGAAGGGACGTACAGTATGAACCAGGTGATCAAGTTTTCTTAAAAATCTCTCCTATGAAAGGTGTAGTTAGATTTGGAAAGAGAGGGAAGCTGAATCCTAGATATATTGGACCATTCGAGATCCTTGAAATGGTCGAAAATGTGTCATATCGGTTGGCTTTACCTCCTCATCTTAGCTACGTGCATCCAGTTTTCCATATATCAATGTTAAGAAAGTACATTCCAGATCCTTCTCATATATTACAAACCCCAGAAGTGAAAATAGAATCTTTCTTATGAAGAAACTCCAGTTGCCATCATAGACAGACAGATTAGAAAATTGCGGAATAAAGAGATTCCAATTATTAAAGTCCAGTGGCAGAATCAAAGAATTGAGGAGTGTACATGGGAAACAGAAGAATCAATGAGAACTAGATATCCACAATTGTTCCCCAATAAGGTAAGTTTCCAAAATTTGTGGGCAAATTTTTAATAAGGGGGGAGAATGTAATACCCGGTATCTAGTTTACTCGGTACACCAAAATAAATCGGTATTTGAGACTGATGTCATTAAAACCAGGACAGTGAATAATAATTTTTAGTGACATCAAATTAATGATGTATGACATTTTTCGGTGGCCACAGGAAATTGTACTAGTAGATGTTGAAGAACCAGTACAATAATGGCATTTTTGTAAATAAGTGGACTTAAGGCTTTTATAAGAAGCTAACTTGGAGAATAAGACAAAACTTGTCTTCTTCCTCCTCCCTCTTTCACGACAACCATCATGGGAGCTCCTTTCCAAGTTTTTCAACCCTTGTAACAAGATTGGGAAGGAGAATCAAGCCATTCTATCAACATAAAAAGGTAAGCCTCCATTCCAATACTTAGTTCTACCAATTAAAACTTAGTTTTTTCTCTCTTCTTGTGAAACCCATTTGATGGAATGTATGGGTTTGATGATTTGGATTATGGTTTTTTGTTCTTTGATGTCCAATGACACATTAACATGAAGAAATTTCGTGTTTATGGTGACTTGGGGGCTAAATCAAAACCTAGGGTTTTGGAGTTCAAGCTGTCAATGGAGACAGATTCGTAGGTCCCCTTTCTATAATTTTTTTGAGCTATTTAACTTGTGAATTTAGAGAAAACTCAAAACATAGAAGTTGTAGATACAAATGTCTATTGTCTCCCTGAATTTGTTCACAAATTTAGGGTGAGCCAAAAAAATGAAAGAGGCCCTGAATTGAAACGAGTTTAGAATACCAGCGGGATTAAAACGAGAAATAAAAGTTAATTGTTTGAAGACCTTAGAGTTAGAATTGGATGATGAGTTCTGCTTATGAAATGTTCGAACATGCGTCATTTAAGTGCTGTATAAAGGAAATTTTAATTGAATGAGTATTCTGTGAGATATGGCTGAATAATTAAAGGGTATTGCTAATGTTAGTGACACAGAAGAGAATAGAAACAGGTCAGGCTTATAAAAATCACAATAAATCCAAATTACATTATTTTTGAGCCATCTTTGTATATGTGATAGCCATATGAGTCTATTGAAAATTAAGTTTTGAATCACCTTAATTGGATGAGAATTGAATAAGTTATACGGTTTTGAGACAAGAAGGGTCCAACTCATGACTGAATATTAAGGCTGGTTGTAAATGGGAAATTTGGATTTCCTTAATGACCGAATTAGAACATGGTCATAAAAGAAAAATCGTGACTTTATGTGTTAACTAGAGGTCTGGAAAGTTTAAAAAACATTGGGCCTATGTATAAAAAGTTATGCCTTCACGAATGAGACCTATGCTGATGGTTTAGGAATAAAATAGAAATTTGTAATGATATGTGTTAAGAAATGAAGTTTATATGAGAATGACTAATGTGGGTATATGTAATTGTTATGCATGTTACCCAATAGCTTGTGAAAGCAGACAAGGAATAGAACTAGAAGTCGTACCTAGTACCTCTCAAGTTCAAGAAAAATTGAAAAGAAATCAGAATCACTGAGATAGTTGAGGCGAGTATAATCATACTACTATACTTGTGTAGTAATCCTTTTCTTTTATCTGCGGCTTGTTGAATTATTCTCGAACCTGTATGACTTATTTGACATATGACTCCATATAGTTGAGTCTAACATGTTGCATGCCAGATTGACCAGATGATATTCAGATTCTTTGCATCTTCTGGTTCCCTTGTTATGTTGAACCTATGAATTTCGATTCTTTGATGAATCATGTTTTCTTGTTAGCCATGATTAATGAGTTCACAGAATACCTAGCTAATAGGGTATATTATCAGACTATGTGCATATAGGAAACCCGCCGATGATGGGTTAGATCCGGGTCCTACCTGGAGAGGGCAGGCTTCCAAGGGCAAGGTTAGGCCAACCTTGTCTAGAATCAGAAAAGGGGAGATATGCCGTACTAGCATGCCTCTGTCTCTTCCTAAGAAATTCAGAAAATCAGAACTCAGAAATGAGAAAGCTCAGAATTAGAAATCCTGTAGAACTCTACCAAAGAAAGAAACCATAATCCAGAAAGAAACAGAATTCAGAAAGAACCCAAAACTCAGAAAAGAACCCAGAACCCAGAAAATAATTCAAAAACCAGATTCATGTTTTTTTTGAACAATTCATATTGAGCTTTATTATTGATATTCATGTGATTGCCGCATTTGATATTACTACCGGGTTATGCATTGATGCCATATATTATTGCTTAGAATGCCACAGACCATTCTTGTGAAGCTAGCCTTGTGTTACCTAACCTCATAAGCATGGTAGTATGTTTATATCTCACTGAGTCATGTTGTAGACTCACCTCTCACTATCATCATTTCAGGGGATTAGAAAATCTTACAAGAGAGAAATCCAAGCCTTTTTGGGACTGGCTTGGATAAATAGACAAGTAATGTTTTTGGCATGATGTAAATTGCAGATGCTTATAGCTGCTCCATGGTTTGTCATAATCATATGTACATAAAACATGTATGGATATGTTGTGTTATTGAAAATGACGTCGGTTGATGATATGAGATGATCATATATTGGCTGATTATAAGTAGATAATGTATGTGAGAATTGCAGATTTGGATCCTTACTTCTTACAAGCTATTAAGCAGGCATAAAGATTAATCAGACAAATGAATTGGTCATGTCAGATTTTCAGTAGAATATAGAAAAGTTAGGCTTACTATGGGTTTTGGTGGCATTAAGCCTACCCATTCCCTAGTGCCAACATGGCCCAAAAGGCAGGTCGTGTCAAGATAGCAAGCCCTACAACTCCCAAACTAGGCGTTGTTCAATCAACTGAAGCGGCGCCAATTAATCTAGCAGTAATGCTGGCCGAACCAATGCAGTTGGGAGGGGAGAACACGGTAGTTGCAGATCATAGCGCCAGTGATGAGCAAGCAGTTAGTTTAATCATTGAAGAAGGAGAGATCACTCAGAACCCGATTAGTCAAACTAAAAGGCTGATGATCAAGAAGAAAGGGAAAAAGAAAAAGCACAAAAGGGTGATTTCTCCTGAGTGCCTATTCTAATGATGTCAATCTTAGTGTGGAACACGAGGGGGCTCAATGACCCCCCTCAAAAAGCTGATGGTAAAGTAACCTATTGCCAACTCAAACCCTATTTTGGTAGGATTGCTTGAAACAAAAATAAAAGCCTCGGCTGATAGGAAGAATTTAACTTTTTTGGGGACCCAATGGAGTCTTATCTCTAATCATGCAAACCACTAAAATGGCAAAATGCTTCATTGGTATAATACTAAGAAAATTGAAGTCCATGTGATCAAGATGGGAGACCAGTTTATGCACCTGCATTGTAGGGAACTCGAAAAGGACCTATTTACGGTTACTGTAATTTATGCTTTAAATTTTGCATTTCAACGAATTGAACTGTGGAAGGTGCTAACGGAGTTCCATGCTAGGCTGGGGGGGACCATGGGTGGTAGTTGGAGATTTTAACTACTGCCACAATCCTTCAGAAGTTGAGGGCAGAGTGAGATTTCATAGAGGAGCGGGTGAAGAGTTACAACAATTATTTTGTAACATGGACTTAGTTGATCTTAGAGGGAGTGGCAGATGGTTCACATGGGAGAACAAACAAAAAGGCCACATGTATATTTGGAAGAAGCTTGATCGAGCGTTGGTTAATCAGCAATGGCTCATATCTTTCCCATTTGATTCAACGGTGTTCGGTGACCTAGTTTTTTCGGACCACACACCCATTACCATATAGCACCAGTGTTCTAGTAATAGCCTTGGAACACCTTTTTGGTTTCTCAATGGTTTACTCCGAGCCGAGGGTTTTCTGGCCATGATCGCGTAGATTTGGAGGATGGAGATTCAGGGCTATAAAGGGTTTCAGTTGATGCAGAAACTGAAGCTTGCTAAAGGAGCGATCAAAGTATTTAGTAAGCAGCGAACCTGCAACCTCCAAGAGTTGAGCACGCACTTGGCCGACCTACAACAACAATGTTATAGGAAGCCCTTAAATGAGAGACTACGGGCGCTTGAGACTGATGCCATGCACAAATAACAGGAGGAATTGAAGCTGAATGACTCCATTCTTAGACAAAAAGTAAGACAAAATTGGATGAAGGAGGGAGACAGAAACACCAAGTTTTTTTCATGCTGCTATCCTTGCACGACGCAACAATAACACTATCTATGAACTGTCGGACTCGGAGGGAAATATAAGGCGAGGTCAAATAGTAGTGTCGGATCATGTTCGGGAGTTTTTTGTTCAACTTACGGGTTGCAATGAAGAATCGAGCAGGGATGGTTTTGGGGTTAGAAATGTGCTGGACTTTACTCCTAGTCAAGAAAGAATGGACTTGCTAAACGCCCCTTTCACCGCCACGCAAGTGAAGGAGGCCTTGTTTCGCCTGAATAGCTCCAAAGCTCCTAGTCTTGATGGATATTCGACTGGGTTTTTCCAACAGACGTGGCACATTACAGGCCAACTGGTAACGGAGGTGGTACTTGAGTTCTTCTCATCTGGGAAACTCCTGCAGGAGATCAATCATACCTACATATCCTTAATCCCTAAGAAGAAAAGACCTGATCATATTACAGATTATAGGCCGATCTCGTATTGCAAAACAGTGTACAAAATTATCGTTTCTCTTTTAGCGGAGCGTCTGAAGGGGGTGTTGGCAGAGATAGTCAGCAACGCTCAACGGGCCTTTCTCCCATCGAGGAGTATAGGAGACAATATACTATTGCTACAAGAACGGATGGGAGAGTATCATACTGGTAAAAGGGTTAATGGCTGTGCCCAAAAAATTGATCTTTATAAAGCGTTCGATACAATTGGATGGGAATATTTGAAGGAATGCATGCAGGGAATTAGATTACCTCCTAAGTTTTGTCATTGGATATCTCAGTGCATACAAATGACCTCTCTGAGTGTCCTAATTAATGAAATTCCAGTGAAGCCATTCAAGTCTCAAAGGGGGATAAGGCAAGGGGATCCCTTTCTCCTTACTTATTCACTCTGGCAATGGAGGGCTTATCAAGGTTTCCGACCAAAATGGTGCAATGTAATGGGCTATTCCATTACCACTATAAATGCAAAGACTTGAACCTGACTCATTTAATGTATGCGGATGACGTGATACTTCTGTGCAAGGCCAAGCTGCAGGTGTTGGTGATGATGATGATCATGATGACCACTTTTTCTCACTGGTCCAGTATGAAAATGAACATTCAGAAGAGTGGCATCTATATGTCCTCAAATGTGAGCGATCGGGAAGGGCTTGCCAATTTGGTTGGGATATCTCTCCAAAGCACACCGCTCAAGTATTTGGGAGTACCAATCACCTCAGGTAAGCCACGGTTTTCTGACTTCATGCCTTTGATGGAAAAATTAAAAAGTAGAATCAATGCATAGTAGAATCGTTTTCTCTCCTTTGCAGCTAGAGTTAGCCTTATTGTCTTTGTGTTGAATAGCATGAATGTGCACTGCGCAGCTCATGTCGTTATTCCGAAGAAAGTGATAAAAGAAATGGAGAGGATTTAAAAAGCTTTCTTATGGACTGGTAAACATGAAAAGTGTAAGGGAGGGAATGTTAAATGGAGTGAGATTGTCATTCCAAAGGAACATGGAAGCTTGGGCATAATTTCGTTTTATTTGATGTAGAAAAGTCTGCTTATGAAGAGAATTTGGCGTTTATTTGTGGATAAAGGGGCGATGTGGGTCAAATGGGTGCAGGTATACCGCCTTAACGGGCAAAGCTTTTAGCATCTTCAACTGAAGTATTAATGCTCTTGGATCTTTAAAAGTCCACTGCAGTTAAGGGAATTGATCTATCCTTCGATTAGGAGTAGAATTGGGAGCGGAGAGGAGACAAATTTCTGGTTTGATAATTGGCATGAGAGGAGTCCTCTCTGGTTGAGAAATGAATTAATTGGGATCCGGAACCGAATTCCTAAGGAAGCCTCACTTGCATGGGTTGTACGAGAGGAAGATTGCCTGTTTAGGTGTAGATTCGGACATATTGTAGCTAGCTATATGAATGGCATCATTATGAATAATACACCTGACCAGTTGATTTGGACAGCAACCCATGAAAACCTCTTCAGCACACGACATTAGGAGAGAATCGAGGAAAGAGGTACCATGGGCTGAACTAGTTTGGAAACAGATATTATGCCCTAAATATTCTTTTTTCTCGTGGCTAGGTATTAAAAATTGATTGAGAACAAAGGACAAGTGGTTTGGTACATTTGACCCCATGTGTGTGCTGTGTAAGCTAGTAAATGAAAGATTTGTTTTTTGAATGTGAGTATACCAAAACAGTGTGGAGTCGAATTTTGCATATGATAGGCACTCTAAATTCTACTTATGAATGGAACGAGGTGTTGGAAGAAGTTATTCTTAAAACCAAGCAAGGGAGGCTAGACTGTCTCATTATTAGGACCTCGTTTTAGATGATACTTTACCAGTTTTGGAGGAAGAGGAATCGACGACTCTACAAGCAAGTTGAACGAAGCAAATATAGCTTGCGGACTACATAGTTAACTTAATAAGGGAGATCATCACTGTGGATGAGAAGTAGGACTCTATTCGGTTGGCAATGAGGAGGCGTTAGTTTCTGTAGTTGATGTTTGTGGTTTGGATAGCTTGAGTTAGTGGGAATGTAGGGGTTGTTCTTTTCCCCTTTTCTATCCGTTTGTAGGATTGTAATATAATGTAAATTGCAGACTTTGCCGTTTTGGTAATATAATTTCTTAAAATTAAAAAAAAGGTTGATCTAGAAAGATTTTAGATTAGCCATGGTCCATAAACATTTACATTAACCTAAACCCAGCAAAATTTGGGCCAAATCCACCGTGATGGAACCTAAGATTTAATCGTTAATTCACCTATTCTTGAGGTGCCCATTTGCAAAGGAAAAACCATGAATATGAGTGTAAGTAAAAATAAAATTTTGTTACAAATTTTGTTAGTAGAGAACAAGGATGGGTGTTAACATCTTCACAAATCATTTTCCTACAGAAGAGGATAAAGTCCACTTAAACCCTTCAAACTCATTTAACAATGTCACAGAAATAGCACAGATTTGGCATTTCTACCAACTTTCACAACATATATGTTTGCATGGACCACCATCACTTGCTACATTACATAATAATCAGAGACTTGGAATCAAATAACTAGTAAACAGAAATATGACAGACATCTCCAGTTAATGAATTAGGTGTAAACAAGAAAGTTTAAAACGGGGTACCGATTTCACTCCTTGTTTCAGTAGGGCTATACAATGCAGACCTGTTCCTTGGTCTATTCTCCTCCAGCTGCTTGACGACTTCGTCCATGGTGGGTCGAACTGCAGCTGCTGGAGCACAACATCCCATTCCAAGCTTCAATGCCTGAACCAACCCTTCTTCCATTGGACTCCTGATTCCCTTCAAAACCTCCACATCAAATACTTCCATTGTGGTTTCTTCCAAAACTGCCACTTTCACCATTGACGGCAAGTCAACAAAATCCCCGCTCCTCCCATTTTTACCAGGTCTCTTGCCTATCAAAATCTCCAGCAGAAGTATTCCAAATGCATAAACATCTGTCCTGGAATTGCATTTCTTCATTCTTTGGAGTTCCGGTGCTTTGTAGCCATCAGTTTTTGCAAGTGCAACTATTTCATCGGCAACAGCTGGAACCATTAGCTTGTCAAGTCCATACTCTGTAATCCTTGCAACAAAAAATTCATCCACAAGTACATTTTTTGATCTCACATTCCCATGGGTAATGGGTGTCTCCAGGCCATTATGAAGGTACGCCAGTCCCCTGGCTATACCCAATGCAATCTTGTGTCTCCTGGCCCAATTCAAAGCTGGTTTTCCTCTACTTTCTGAAATTAACCATGTGAACAGATAAGACTAATGCATCTAATTTCAGTTTCATGGATTAACAAAGAGAAATGTCTGTAGCAAAACCCCGTTCATGCATAACCAGCTGCAATGACATGGAAATGTTCTTGTGCATGCATTCTGTAGTCAATGGACACATACCAAAATAGGTAGTCACAATGGGATGCGAAAGAAAAAGATGGGTAAAATTGCAGAAGTTTGCTGGTAACACCAAAATTCACCATATGGCACGACGTTTTCAACTACTCAAACAGGTTAAAAAAAATGAAAGAGGCATTTAGGCTAGATTCAGATTTTTTTCTCTTAGAGTTGGTGTGAAATCCACAGCTAATAATACTAATAAGTTGTATAAGTAGGCCTAACAATACATAATAAAGAATTTAATATAATGTAAGCTAATTATATACTAAACAGGCAAGGCCACGTTGTTTCAAATATCATATACTAATAATTCAATTGAAAAGATCATGTGCAGGGGCAATTAAATAAGGTTTAGTATGTTTTACATTTATTAGAGATTTGGTATTATGGGAGAGTCTCTTCTTACTGTACAATGATAGGGATGAATGAACATAAATTCTTGTAAGAGGAGGAGGGCAGCTAGCATTCCAGTAATCTATGGAGATGGTGCGCATGTAAATGAACCGTAGAGGAAAAAGGTTAAGCGTACCATGTAAAAGATCATGGAGCGATCTGTTTGGAAGATAGTCATAGATAAGTAGCTTCTCGCCTCTCTTGCCCTGATAAAAAGCTCTCAATGGTATTAAATTCTCATGCCGAATCTTCCCCAGTTGTTTTATTACTGGCAAACACGAAGTCCTGTCCTTGCAGCTACCTTCTCTCAACAACCTCAAAGCAATTGTTCCCCCATCAGCTAGCTTTGCCTTGTAAACTGTCCCATAACTAGTCTTCTCCATAACTTGTCCTGTTGCATTCAATACATCCTCTAAATTTAAATGCTCACCACCTTGAAACAATATTAATTTTCCTTCCCCACCGTCCTTAACATCATTATTTTCATCCTCTTCTCCTGTTTCTATATCATCTTCACTCTCTCTGCTCTTTTTCTTTTTGTTTTGTACGTAACCGATCAACAACGAAGCCAAAACTACCGCTCCAGTCATTAATCCGATTACAATACCAGCAATTGCACCCGAGCTCAGTCTAGAACTACCACCACAAGTTCTCAAAGGCAGCCCACAAAGCGTAGGATTGTTCCCTTCAAAAACCTCCATACCAAACTCTGATCCACCAAAAGCAGGTAACACCCCGCTAAAATTGTTGTGTGAAAGGTTCAACTTTTCAAGGTTTAACCGAGCTAAACTCTGTGGAATTGAGCCAGAGAATAAGTTATTTGAAAGGTCAAGCTCTTTTAGCCCTTGAAAACGTGTGAGAAATTCAGGAAAATTACCCGCGAACTTGTTGTTACCCAAATCAAGAAATTGCAACTTCTTGCAAGTAGAGTTGGGCAATGCAGGTTCCGGTATGGCCCCTGACAGTGAATTCCCATGAAGCCCAAGTCTAACTAATTTATCACACAAATTCCATATAGATGGAGCTAGAACCCCATTGAACAGATTATCCCCCAAGTCAATATCAGAAAGTGAGGAGCTGTAACCGAGCTCAAGAGGGATGGTTCCACTCAATGAGTTTATGTTCAGATACAAACTTTTTAACACAGAGAACTCACCAAGCTCTCTGGGAAGCGAACCAGTAAGATTCGCAGATGGGAGCTGAAGAGAAAAAACGTGCAGAGATGGATCTTTGAAGAGTGACATATTAGTCCACTCTGGAGCCCCAACATCACTGCAAGAGAGAGGATAGCCATTGGAGAAGACCCATTGGAGTCCTCTCCATTGACACAAAGGCACAGAGGAGTTCCATGAAGAGAGTAAGAGGTTTTCATTGTTACCTTGCAATGAAGTTTTGACCTTTCCCAAGAGAAGCTCAACATCTGTTGAAGAAGACTCGGTTGCCCTTGTGGAGAAGGTGATAGAGTTAAAAGTGCAGAGAATGCAAAGAAAGTAAAGTTTGAATTCCGCCATTAACGAAGCAAAGGTAGTACGCACAGAAGGAGAGGAAAGGTCGTGTCGGTTTTGTGAAGCTGTAAACCGGGTCTTCTCTTTTTTGGGAAAGCTGACACAGTGTTGACTATGAGTGTGCTCTTTGTCTACTATTTCAACGGTTATGATTGACTATGCATTTGATTATATGCATTTCACCACTTCTCACTCGACTCTACACATTCATCATGCACCGTTCGTTCCTAGGTATTGTGACAGATGATTAGAGAATGTACACACAGGTGAAGTTGTGGACGTTAAAGTAAGCACTAGCAGAAGTAAATGTAATGTTGTTTTAGGACAAGTGTGTGTTGCCGTTGGTATATATTAGTAATAATTATCGGCACACTATTCTTTGCAGCGCTGGTGGGGGTTTCCCAATTTTCATGTTTTGCGCAAAGGTAAAGTCCATATGCATCCTCCCTCCCTGCTCCTTCACTCAAAACCGTACACGTCTCAACGATCTTTGATCATGTGGATGATGGCACGCAGGAGCTGGTGGATGGATGAGCTCGGGCAATAATGGTGCTGAGATTCAAATAGGGGAAGGTGGGACCCACATGACTTTGGGTCGAGGGAAGGGAAGGAAAAGGAAAAGCAAAAGGTGAATCTATGTCCACAGGCGTTTTGCAGACGTGAGAGTGGGGACATAAATAAAAGGTTACATGTTCAAAAGTCTTGTGAATTATTCTTTTAAAGCTTTAGACAACATGTTTGAAAAGAATTATCGATATCAGATCAGATCATATCATATCATATCATATCATCATACTAAGAAAGAGACCTTTTTTTTTCTCATACAGAAACGACTTCCCAAACCCAATTACAAGAGCTCATTCCTGTATTAAGTAGGTAAAGGGAGAGAAAAGAACTAGTCTCAAGAGGTTTTGACTAGCTAACACATCAAAGCAATTGATTGAGCTAATGCCATATAATCTGGGAATGGTTTCTGTAAAATGGGACCTCCAGGAGAAAAGCCTATGCAAAGGACAATAGCTTTGTTACTGAAAAAAACCCATGAAATGAAAGAAGGTGAAATGCTTAGGCGGGTTGTTAAATCATTATTAAGCTTTTGGTAGGGTAGCACTAGGAATGGCGTTTCGTGTTTGTTTGCATAACACTGTTCAAGCTCACGCCAATTCGCGGAATCATATTGGCCGGAATTCTTATGATTTTCACCAACCTCACCTTCTGTGATTAGATATATAGCTGTTAAAGATTGAGATTAATTTACAATATCTTCCATCATAATTCGACGACTGAACCACCTGACCTGAATGCGTAATCATGCGTCTTCCTGTTCGATTTTGATAGCCAGACCCTGCTCAAGCGGTGGCTGTACTTCTGTTCTTTTACTTTTGCTCAGCCTGGCGGAAACATATAATTATGAATCCAGGAAAAAAGTTGTTAAATTCTTTGCTTAACTTCCGTACTATGGGTGTCGTCTGCCATGACTCTGTTTTGTTTCCAGGCCAGCCAAATGTTATGTCACGTAGCGATGGCAGGAGTAGTCACGTAGCGTAGTATGCGGTAGAGTAAACAGACCTAACAAGTCACAACACATTTTTTTAATTCTATTTGATCGAAATACTGTACATATGTCTGTACTTCGAAAGTTCATATTGTACAATGAATTTAAGCTGATCCAATCTTATACTCCTTTTGGTCCAACCATGTTTTTTTCCCTTATAAGGCGCGAACGCAAATCCTGCGATAGTGCAACTGAATCTGTTAGAAAGTAATCTTCGTTTATATATGATTTAGTGTTCTTTGTGAAACATGTACAACTGAATCTGCTAGAAAGTAATCTTCGTTTATATAGATCTTTGATGAGACACCACTCGTTCCTTCACAAAAAGATAGAGAATGAGCGACGAAGGAAGCGCTTGTGGTCCCTTTCCGCCCATACAGCTTAGATTTTTTTTTTTTGCCCAATCTTCACAAATACTTACGTTATTTTCTTGAGCAGCACTTGATTAATTAAGGTTTATTCTGTAGCCTGCAACCCTCAATTTTTCGGACAAAATTTCTTGCGACATTGCGCGAGTCACTTTTAACTCTAGGACGGGATCTTCCGTCACGTCTGCTTTTTATATCGACAAGTTTTATAATATTTATTTCACGACAAGATTTAGAGATGTTTCAGCGAATGCATATATGACCATTTATTTGGGCCCCATATCTTAAATTTCTGGCTCCGTCACTACTTTCACCAAAGGATTGGGTTCGATCTAGATCCTTTCAATTCGAAGTTAATAAGTTTACTCGTGTTAGTTTATGCCCTATAGCTAATTGCTTTAGTTGTAATTTAGTGATAAATTATTTAAAGGCATTCTTTATCTTGTATATGTTTAGATGTATATGATAAAGTCTATGGGGTAATTGTACATTAATTGCAAATGAAATTATAATGAGATTATAATTATGAGATTCATATTGCATTTATGTATTATTCCTAAAATGTTCTTAGTCATTGTTCTATTAAGATTGAATATTAATAGAACGTAAAAAGACTAGCACACGTTTTGGTTTTCCTTATGAAGGAAGTAGTTGATCTCATAGGCTAATAGAGATACTTAAATAAACGTGTGGGTACTTACTAGAGAACAAGTTTACTAAACTGACCTAATATGAGAAATCCATTTGAAATATTACTTGTATGTCTATGGAATTCTCATTGTGATGATTGTATAAGTAATCCTTTGACTTGAGGTCATCAAAGTTATC
>JAOQMR010000009.1:11303643-11314426 GCA_027563865.1 Erythroxylum pelleterianum | reverse complement strand
CCTACTTTTAGCTTTATTCCTTTACAAAAAGCTGAAAATATATTTTCACCAACTCTATCCCTCGCCGTCCAGGTATTGTCCTCTTTGGTCTCATGGTGATTTGCGGGAGTCGAACCCAGGACCTCAAGGATTTGCTGACCTCAGGCCATACAAGGCCTAATCCTAGGCCCAACTGTCGACGGCCCAGTCATAGGAGATAATCTCCCATGCAAACGCAAAGACTCACGTAAAGACCTAAACCTAGTGATTGCAGGTATATAAGATACTATTTTCTCCATAATTGAGGTATGACAGAAGAAACCCTATTTCACATTGTTTACAATCATCACAACCCTCACCAAAAGACTAACTTGAGCGTCGGAGAGGCTTACCAGGAACCAATCCCCGGTGTGCCTTTATTATTTTGCAGGTGATCTCCAGTTGAAGTTGTTCAGAATCATGGATCCAAACGACAACGTCCAGCCTCAGTAGAATCTAGCTGAACCACATTCCAATCTCATAGGCTTATTTCATGCGTGTTATATGTGATTAAAAGTCCCCTTCTATAAGTGAACCTTTACGATGGCTGATCAATTGAACAACTCCGCATCGATTCGTAAAAAGAATTTTTTCCATAATTCTCTCTACCTCACAGAACATGCAGTTACATTTCTATTTCTGTTTTGACGGTCATATTATTAATCTCTGGCGACCACGAGACTGGGTAACTTTAAAAACGCCAATCTTAATCGATGTAATTTTTTATTAATAATTGTCATGTCTCTTTAATAATAATCAATGCAAATAATCAATCATAATAAAATAAACAGTAATGAGGAATTCAACAATACAAGTTTCTTTTTTATTCAAAGTCGCCACGGTGAATTTAAGTCTGACAAATCTATGAAAAAAATTTGGAAAGACTAAAAGTTGTACACAACCGAAAAGAAAACTCGGCGAAATAAATCATCCCAGATGAAAGTGGAAGCAACAGAGTCGAGTCCATCGTCCAAAGGAACTCTAAATGTTGAATAAAACCGTAGGCCATCTGTACACACAACAAAACCCATGACTGAAGTACTTCGTCCTATGACTTTTTTTGGGTTTGACAAATCTGTCAAAAAAAATCGAAAAGAATGAAAGCTGTGCACAGCTGAAAAGCAAAGTCGACAAAATAAATCATCCCAGATGAAAGTGGAAGCAACAGAGCCGAGTCCATCGTCCAAGGGAACTTCAAATGTTGAATAAAACCGTAGGCCATCTGTACACATAACAAAACCCATGACTGAAGTACTTCGTCCTATGACTTTTCTTCGGTTTCTTTCCGACCATGTTTTTGTTTTTCGATTGTTCACACAACAAAACCCATGACTGAACTACTTCGTCCTATGATTTTTCTTTGGTTTATTTCCAAACATGTTTTTGTTTTTCGATTCCAAACAAATATTCTAGGAAATCTTTATACAGCCATTTCATTTCTGCGGCCTTTTGACTTGTGGAATTCGTCTTGAAAAATTCCGTGAGCATTGTTGACAAAAAAAAACTGAAAGAGAAGCAGAGGAGGTCAAAGAAGGCGAGGCAGCGCAGTTGTGTACACACAACAAAACCTGGATGAAAGTCGAAGGAAAAAACCACTTAACTTAAGAAAACCTGGATGAAAGTTGAAGAAAAACTTACTAGAGTGTTAGTTGGTTGAATAAAACCGTAGTCCATCTGTACACACAATAAAAGCAACGCAAAGGGAAAAAGGAAATAAAAAATCATGACTAAAATAAAACTGAAGCAAGGGAACTCCAAATGTTGAATAAAACCGTAGGCCATCCGTACACACAACAAAACCCATGACCGCAATAAAACAGAAGGAAAAACGAAAACTTAGCACAGCTGGATGAAAGTCGAAGGAAAAAACCACAGCCTGGAGTCCATGGTCGAAGGGAAAACCTAACATTACCTGACAAAAAAAAACTGAAAGAGACTTACCACAACGCAAGGAGAAAAAGGAAATAAAAAATCATCACTGAAATAAAACTAAAGCAAGGGAACTCCAAATCATCCGTACACACAAGTCTGAAATAAAACCGAAGGAAAAAACGAAAACTTAGCGCAGATGAATGAAAATCAAAGGAAAAAACCACAACCTGGAGTCCATCGTCCAAGTGAAAACCTGGCAAAAAAACTGAAGCAAGGGAACTCCAAATCATCTGCATATAGAAATAAAACCGAAGGAAAAACGAAAACTTAGTGGTCGAACAAAAAAACCACAACTTGGAGGCCATTGTCGAAGGGAAAACCTCACAAAAAAACTAAAAGAGAAGCAGAGGAGGTCAGTGTACACACAACAAAACCTGGATGAAAGTCAAAGGAAAAAACGACAACCTGGATGAAAGTCGAAGGAACAGGCCCGAGTCCTCCGTGGAAAGGAAAACCTGTGAAAAAAACTGAAAGAGAAGGAGAGCAGGTCATAGAGAAAGTCGAAGGAAAAAACCACAACCTGGATGAAAGTCGAAGGAACATGGCCGAGTCCATCACGGAAGGGAAAACCTGAAAGTCGAAGGAAAAAACCACAACCTAGATGAAAGTTGAAGGAACAGGGCTAAGTCCATTATGGAAGGGAAAACCTAAGAAAAAAACTAAAAGAGAAGCAGAGGAGGTCAGAGGAAGGCCAGGTCGGAGAGCTAAAGAAAGAGAGAGAAAACTTTGCGCAACTTTGAATGAATGGATGAATGAACGGAAGAGGAAGAGTGGAATTTAATCATGAGGCAAATTTCGAGGCACGATACCAACTGTTAGATTAAATGGACGGGCGGGATGGATTTCATGGTCGTCCACTCCGTTCGTCCTTAGTATATATACTTAATGAGAATTCATGGCTAGCAGGTTTTAACCCCATTCAAAGACTCGTGGACTTCCTAGTCTACAACACAATAAGATGGCACATGATTTTAAAATGTTATAATGTCTGCTTTAGGTGAGTAATCTTACGAGGATTTTGACAAAACAAAACGTGTATAGATTCCCTTGTTAAGAGTTTGGAATTCCCAAGGTCACGGCCTAGAACTTGGAGCTCTGGTCTTCAAAATTATATGCCCATATTGTGTCTATTGAAATATAAATTCAACGAAACTTTGAGGGGGACAGGTTTAATACGCCACTTGATTCTGGCCCTTTTATTTATCGTCTTTCGTTATCCATGACTTGTCGGAGAGGAATTGGAGTGAAATTTCAGTGTCACTTGAAACTTTTGCTGTTGCTGTAATAGATAATTGCCTTCGACGATAAAACTAAACAAGTGATTTGAAGCCTACAAGTTTAGGGGTTCCTTGGGTCATCTTTTATACAAATTTTAAATCTACCCTCAAGGGCAACGTCTTTCTCTTTTTCCCGAATATGGTCTCAGTTTCATCATGTCATCATCTAACTCAAAAGAGAAGGCGATAATTTTGGCCATACCTTCTACGAGAAAATCAAAGCCATGGCTTTAATCACAATAATGAAGAGAAATTTGAGGCAGGCATTATATCATAACATCAAAACCATCATCCAATGTTATTATGAAAAATCAGGTGAAGGCTCGCACCCATTTTCTGAACAAATTCCTGAGCCTATTCAGCCATTTCACTGACAAGGAAAAGCCAAGAGAAAAAGAAAATTAGGACAAAGTAAACAGCTTTCTACCAAATTCTGAAACCAAGTTTCAGATGACAAGTTTTCTTAGCTGGAAGTTGAACAGAGGGAATCAAAGCTATTGTGACTACCGCTCAAAAGGGTGGCCCGGTAATCGAAAGATGAAATGATTAATAATGGGAGCGATATCAGGAAACCAATGCAAGAACACATGGGGCTATCTGCAACCCAAACCCCAGTAATCTACTAAGGACCTATTCTATTCTGATATAAAGAAAAGCAGGTCACGGCAAAAGAACAGAACCCCGAGGCAGTGATAGAGGTGTGGTTGGAAATATCTTATCGTTTTTTCTTTTTCTTGCTTGTCTGCAAAGAAAGTATGATAGCATTTGATATAGTCTACTACAAGTATCAGCATCTGCACTAAGAGTTTTGGATGAAGTTTCAACACAAAGTGTGTACGTGAGAGAGCAAGACAAAGAAGACCCAATGCACAACCCAAAACAGAGCTTTGGGTTTTGAGGCAAATTGCCAATGCCGATGCAATACTTCAATCCCTACAACCATCAACCAATGCTAAGCCTATACTTCCCCAGCATCCAACACCACCACTACTCTCTGTTTATTTTACTCCTTGCACTGTTACTATCTGCTGTTTCTGCAGAAAATGTTGAGGTTAATACTCTACTTTCATGGCTGCGCAGCACTCCACCTTACTCAGCTTTTTCTGATTGGAATCCTTCTGACATTAACCCCTGTAAGTGGTCTTACATATATTGTTCTTCTGATAACTTCGTCACGGAGATCAATATTCAGTCTGTTGAGATAGCTCTTCCGTTTCCTTCCAATCTTTCCTCCCTCTTGTACCTTGAAAAGTTCATTGTCACTGGTGCCAATCTCACAGGAACCATCCCACCCGATATTGGGGACTGTACTAAACTAACAGTTATTGATGTTAGTTCCAACTCTCTCTTGGGTCCTATTCCTTCAGGTGTTGGGAAACTTCAGAATCTCCAGGACTTGATCTTGAACTCCAACCAGCTAACGGGAGAGATTCCTGCTGAGATTGTCAATTGCTCCAATATCAGAAACATTGTAATATTCGATAACTTTTTGAGCGGGAATCTTCCCATTGAACTAGGCAAACTCTCAAACTTGGAGTTTATACGTGCCGGAGGGAACAAAGATATAATAGGAAAAATCCCAGATCAACTTGGGGAATGCAGGAACTTGGAAGTCCTGGGTCTAGCTGATACAAAAATTTCTGGTTCCATACCTCAGTCATTAGGTAAACTAGCCAAGCTTAAGACGCTATCAGTTTATACTACGATGCTCTCTGGTGAGATTCCACCTCATCTAGGCAACTGCTCGGAGCTTGTCAACTTGTTTCTATATGAGAACGATCTCTCAGGTTCATTGCCACCAGAACTGGGTAAGCTTCGGAAGTTGGAGAAGCTGTTGTTGTGGCAGAATAATTTTGATGGAACAATTCCTAAAGAGATTGGTAATCTCAACAGCTTGAAAACTATTGATATCTCCATCAACTTTTTCTCGGGAGTCATTCCTCAGTCTTTTGCAAATCTCTCCAGTCTTGAAGAGCTTATGCTTAGCAACAATAATATATCTGGTTGGATCCCCACTGTCCTTTCAAATGCCACAAAACTCTCACAGTTGCAGATTGACACTAATCAGATATCGGGTCCCATTCCAGCAGAGCTTGGGTTGTTGACAGCTTTAACAGTGTTCTTTGCTTGGCAGAATAAACTGGAAGGAAGCATCCCAGCAGCAATGGCTGGTTGCAAAAGCCTTGATTCTCTAGACTTGTCGCACAATGCTCTGACCGGTAGCTTACCTCCAGGTTTATTTAAGCTTCAGAATTTAACGAAGCTTCTCTTAATTGGAAATGGCATTTCTGGTTCAATTCCGCCGGAGATAGGTAACTGCAGCTCTCTTATTCGGCTGCGGCTTGTAAATAACAATATCGGAGGAGAAATCCCGAAAGAAATTGGGTTTCTGAATAACCTGAATTTCCTCGACCTATCTGAAAATCATATCAGTGGTTCACTGCCAAAGGAAATTAGTGATTGCAGAGAGCTGCAAATGCTGAACCTTAGTAATAATACCCTTGGAGGTACTTTGCCTAGTTCCTTATCATCTCTTACAAGGCTTCAGGTATTAGATATTTCCTTGAATGATTTTGAGGGACAAATTACGTGGAACCTTGGCAACCTCATCTCGCTCAATAGACTGATCCTCAGAGCAAACTCTTTCTCTGGGGCAATCCCTTCCACTCTTGGCCGTTGTTCGAACCTTCAGTTTCTTGATCTCAGCAGGAACGGATTCTCTGGTAACATTCCTGTAGAACTTTTTGATATTGTTGGACTTGACATAGCTTTGAATTTGAGTTGGAACGCACTATCAGGAATCATCCCAGCACAAATTTCTGCTTTTAACAAGTTATCAGTTCTTGATATTTCTCACAATAAGCTGGGAGGAGACTTGGTCCCATTGGCAGGACTTGAAAACATTGTTTCCTTGAACATCTCCTACAACAATTTCAAAGGGTATCTTCCAGACAGCAAAATCTTTCGACAGCTATCAGCAGCAGAGTTGACAGGAAACCAAGGATTGTGTGCAACGGGTCATGATTCGTGCTTCTTGACCAGTACGGCTATGGGCATGCCTGCCGGTGGCAGTTTCAAGCTATCACAAGGGATTAAGCTGGCCATTGCATTACTTGTTACCTTAACTATAATAATGGTAATCTTTGGAGCTATTGCAGTGTTACGTAGTCGGAAAATGAATGGGGATGATTCTGAATCCGAGGCAGGAGGTGGTTCATGGCCTTGGCAATTCACTCCATTTCAAAAGTTGAATTTTACAGTTGAACAAGTTATAAAATGTCTGGTGGATGGTAATGTGATTGGAAAGGGATGTTCCGGAATTGTATATCGAGCAGAACTAGAAAATGGCGAAGTCATTGCAGTGAAAAAGCTTTGGTCAACAAAAATAGCTGTAGGCCAAATTCGTGAAAATGACATCCCAGGAATTGGAGTTCGTGATTCCTTTTCGACTGAGGTAAAAACTCTTGGTTCAATTCGCCACAGGAACATTGTCAGGTTCCTAGGATGCTGTTGGAATCGAAACATAAGGTTGCTTATGTATGACTACATGCCGAATGGAAGCTTAGGAAGTCTTCTACACGAGCGAAGTGAAGGGTGTTTGGAGTGGGATATGAGGTATCGGATAGTCTTGGAAGCAGCGGAAGGTCTAGCATATTTGCACCATGACTGTGTTCCTCCTATCGTTCATAGGGATATTAAAGCCAACAACATTCTAATTGGCCCAGAATTTGAACCCTACATAGCTGATTTTGGGCTTGCCAAGCTCGTGGAGGATGGGGATTTTGTTCATTCTTCATCCACTGTGGCTGGTTCCTATGGTTACATAGCTCCAGGTAATAATCTATGGTGAGAATAAATAGACTTGGTTTCTTCATTACAGCTAGTCCTATGCCATTTTATTATTGATTGCTTGGATTTCAGAGTACGGATACGTGACGAAGATAACAGAAAAGAGTGATGTATATAGCTATGGAGTGGTGGTGCTGGAAGTGCTGACAGGGAAGCAACCAATTGATCCAACAATACCGGATGGAATCCACATTGTGGACTGGGTGAGGCGGAGAGAGAGAGGTGGCATAGAAGAAGTGCTAGATCAAAGGTTGCGGGGTCGACCAGAATCAGAGATGGAGGAGATGTTGCAAACCTTAGGAGTAGCTTTGCTATGCGTAAACCCCTCCCCAGATGATAGGCCTACAATGAAAGATGTGTCTGCAATGCTCAAGGAAATAAGGCAGGAGGAGAGAGAGGCGTCCATCATCAAACATGAATAGACAGCAAACACTTGTATCCACACACCAATAATAATATAATAATAATACTAACCTCTCCTTCGTCTTCTTCTTCTTCTGCTCCTCCTCCTCCAAAGTTAAACACATCATTCAAGTAGCTACCTATCCCAAGTATGTTTGTATGTATTTTCAACGCCATTCTCACCGATGATCTCGTTGATATTGATTATATACGAGAGACAATTAATGAAAGAACATATTTTAGAAAAAGAGAGTAATAATAGTTATAGGATAGTATTGAATATGGGTTAGGAAAATACGATAGTCACGAGAAATGGTTTAGCAGTTTCGGGATAGTTTCTCACTTCTTTTGCTGATTCCAAAATTAGCATGCATATTTATAAATAGTTAAGTAATTTAAAAGACCTTAGCTTTTCTTGAAGCTTCAAACAATTTGCTTGTCTATTAAAATAAAAAATTTAAAGATGTTTATCATAATTTCCTATAAAATACTTATAAGTGCTCAAGTGTTCTACATTGTTTTAGTTTTATTTTATTTATTTGAAAATGTTAGAGATGCACAACATATTTTAACACTCCTCCTCTAATTGCATTTTTTTTACTCTAATTATGTAACATCCCGTATGCTATACATAAGAGATAACTTCTTTTCCCTCATTTTCTCATATTTTCATTTTTATCCCCAAAAAAGCTACTATTAATGAATTTTCTCTCTTTAACCATTCTTTACCACTAGTGACTCAAACCGGTTAGTGTTAATATCAATCTCTTCCTCTCGACAAACCCGTTACAACCATATCTATTTTAGTCATCATCGTCGCAAAAATTGAGGAGAAAATTGACAAAAAAATGCCAATCATCTATCTATCACTTCCAGTAGTTGTTGCCAGTCACCACCACACCATTCAACTTGTCTTGACGTCAAGAATAAAAGCCTCATGGTCTAGTTGCCAGCCGCCACCCGGATCGCCGCCGATTGACAAAGAAAGAGGTTAGGGTTTCAGCTTGTTTCCTTCAATTCGTTCAAATCTGTTGAGAATCTGAGTATGTTGCTTTGGAGAAAGTTGTTATACTCATCAAGAACTTTCATTTGGTATAAAAATCGTTGAATTATGAGACTAAATATTTTCTAATGATCGGAGGGAATATCCCGATGATTGGAGGACTATTCTAGTCGCTAGAGGTACTGTTTTCACGACCATTTTGGTCACTTTTGTTAAAAAAAATTCTAAAAATTATACTGATAAGTTTTTTTCCAAAGAACCATAGTGAGTTTTTCAATGGTTTGTGAATTAAAAATCACTGGACGTTTAGGCGAGAATAGGAGAAATTTTCGAATTTCATAAATGGATTGCTTAGGCTATTCAGATGATACCTAAATTGTTATTTGAGCCCAATAACTCCTAATTAGCACTAATTGAGATAAATTTTCTTTTGATTTACTAGGTATAGTAGGAGTGAGACCCCCATTGAATGGTTCGAACGGACGAGTTTGATTACCAAGTAAATTCATACTAACTTACTATTACCATAGTTGGACCAGCAAATAAATAATGTTTAGTACTAGTATTGTAATAACCTGTTTCTACACTTAAGGATTTAATTGTTAGAATAAGTCATATCATATGAGAATTCATGAAGTGCATTTCATCTGCATGCATCGTATTTGCATCTATACATAAATCATGATTTAGAGACATTGTAAAAATAGTATACGCACTCATTTGACATATCCCAGGATATGAAAGTTCATAAATTATTATGATGTAATTGTGTGTTGACTATCACCTAAATTTTGTTTAATGGATTGTAATTAGTGAATTGGGAATTTATTGTTACAATTGAGAGATTGATAAGATGATACGTGCATCTAGTTTAGGAAAAATGTTAAAGGACAAGACAAATTGATACAAGGAAATTTAGGTTGACTAGGCCAATGAAATAGTGACATGTGGCAATGGGAATAAGTGATAAATGACTTAGTTAATTGGGAGATAAATGGCTTTAGTATATGAGTGACAAATGACCTTGGAATTATGTGACAAATGGACCAAACATTAGATGACAATTGGTAGCATGAGAAGAAGACACATGACATAGCTCTTTATTTGACAAGTGGCATGACATATGTCTTACACCATTTCCACACACTTGCACCCCACGACCTCCACACTTGAAAGACATCTTCTTTCATGTTTTGGTTACTTGCTACCCTTTTCTTTCTTCACACCAATGACACTCTCAAACCACCTCCATAACCCCTGAATTTTTTCCAAAATTTCGTAGCCTTCATCTTATGTTTAGAATCCTTCTCATTCCATCTTGTTGTTAGAGAATGCTTTATCCTTGCATGTTTGGAGGACTAAATTAGCTTGATGATTGAGAAGGTTTTGAGCTAAACAAGCGGTTTATTCATCTATTATGACATATGTTAGCATAACATTCATGATGATTATTTAGGGATGAACTTGGTTATGGTATTAATGATGAAGTTGTGCTGGAAATTTGATCGATGAATTGGTTTTAGTTTGATTTATTAAACCCTTAGGTTAGAGGCTATTCAATGGATGATTTAAAATGGGATTTGAAATATAATTAAGGCATAATCAATGGACTATTACAATGGTGTTAGAACCCGGAAACAAATTGAAGGAAATGGATGGTGAACTTTCTGTTCACCCATCCCACAATCGTGGAAGCTACATAAGCTCCTTCTCATGATCGTGGGTAATGCATTGAAGTAAGAAACTTTCTATTTTGTCTTTCCGCGATCGTGGAAAGGTACCCCGTGATGTGGTAAATGCTCTGAAACAAAAAAAATTATGCTTTGTGTGATTATTGAACCAACTAAGGATAAACTAGTTTATCTTGGTGTATTTGGACTTGATTGAGGCTCCAAATGAATCTAGATTGTTGTTGGATTAATTGGTTAAGGGCTTGATAAGTTTAGGTTGTTAATTGAGGTTATAACTTAGGGAATGGATTGTTGGAGAACAATGTATCTAAATCTGAAATTATGAGTTGTTAAAGGAATGAAGGTATTCTTATGGATGCAAATGTGATCCAAAGGATCTGAGAGATGAGAATTAGGTATGAAGGAATGACAATTGGTAAATTGTATGAATATATAACGCTAGAAAAGGATTGGTGAATGAATGATTGATGAATCTGTTAGTGTGTAAGTCGACTTGTACATTGTGTAACTCGACTTATGCTTGTTCGGTACTGATAAGTCGACTTGTACCCTGTGTAACTCGACTTATGCTTGCACGATACCCATAACTCGACTTGTATAGTGACACAACT
>JAOQMR010000009.1:11231710-11255102 GCA_027563865.1 Erythroxylum pelleterianum | reverse complement strand
TCCAATTTATCTCAAACACAATTCAATCTCCACAATTTACACAATACATATACAAAATATTCATTCTTTCCAAGAAAGAGTTTTGGGGTCCAACAATGTCTATATTCGAAAGTTTACTTAACAAATGGTTAGGTATAGATCTCTTAATGGTCATCAGACATAATCTGTTAGACCTATCCCAGGCTTCATAAGCTGCTTTGTAAACTCTCGAGCTCATAGATGTAGGTAGAGATGGCCTATCTGTCCGTATGACCATATCAACCTTAACTATTTCCATAGCATTCAATACATCCTCTATCCACTTCTTCAATGGTGACACTGATTTTATTGACCAAAAAGGTTATTATAAAATGATAATGTTTAAATAAGCACAAATGTAGGATAACAACGATACTAAAAAACCATTAAATAATATCTTTTTTGAAAATCCGATCACGCATATTATGAAATACCTGTGGGCTAAATACATAATATATGCAAGTAGACCTCCATATAAAAACGATTAGAGTACAAACCATCAACCCTCATGACACTACCACCTGTGGGCGAATAGATCATTCAAGCAACGACTTTCTTTTATCCAATTCCTTTATGTACATCTCAAAATCTCATATAAGGCCAACACCTATAAGCAGAATAACCAAACATGAGACTAGAGACATCCCCTAACGTGTAAGTAGAACAATTCAAAATACTGACTCAAAAGGCTACTATGGTGACTACATCCTCATCAGTACTCAAAAAGTCCACAAACATAAGGGATGTATCTTTATGTTATTCTTACATTTTTTATGGGTGTATAATATGTGACAATGTAACATCAATAAATGCAAAAATCCGAATGCACAATCTCATTGTCACACACTCGTGCTGAAGAGATTCTCTGAAAACTTCATTTGACACTTTTGTAAGGGAACAATCTCATTAGAGCAACTATCGCGCGTCACTAGACACTGAATCGACCACCAGAGACATGAGAACCTCATGTATCTCCCTTATGGCAAGTTCGGTGCATGAAAATTCACTCAAAAATGTCTTTGAAATGTCTTAATTCCTTTTCCGAGTGACTATCATACAATCCCAAACACTGAGCATTAGATATGAGACATAAAAACTTGAAGTATCTCCCTCATGTGATGTTTGAAGCACAAAAATTCACTTGAAATTGGATTCAGAATACTTTAATTCCTTTTCTAGAGCTAAACTTTAATTTATTACTAATGTAATAAATCTAGAAAAATGGAAAAACTCACTTTATAAATTTCCTAAACTTAGAAACTGACCCACACACTCCGGGACACCTTTACAAAAAAATCTAAAATTTTTGTGTGTTTTTTTAAAAATACTGTAGCTGCTGACATTAGCAGTGTGTTAGCTCTGATGTCAGCACATAGTAGCGCTGACATCATCCGCTAATGTTGGCATGGCATCAGCTAAGAGTGGAGATGTGGTGCGTGTATCACACACGCTGCCTAGCGACACGCCTCAACAGTGCCCGATGCGTGCTGCACATGCCCACATGTGCTTATCTGATGCCTAGTGCGACACAGTCCACCCACGTGTCGACCCGTGTCTGGCTCATGCGTCGCAAGTGCTAGGCGTACTACCACTCGGGGCAGTACTACGCACCGTCAGGTCAGGTCAATTTTTCACACTCCCGGGCTCGTTTTCACCCCATTTCTCAAGACTAAACACATGTATACTTCTTTCGTGCAATAAAAAGTAAGAAAAATCAAGAAACAAAAGTTAAATCTCTGAAAACTTTATGGAGAGAATCGAAAAATATTCGTTTTTAACTACCCGATCACGTCTATACTCTGATAGCATGTGTAATACATGACGGTGTCTTAGTTACATATCCCAGATCGAACGTAAAAGAGCAGGAAATGTGAAAAATACCTGATTCGGGTCTCCATAACTTCAAACAAGCTTTTCGAAGCTAAAATGAGCGCGAATCCACCACCGTCTTCACGGGAACTGCTTTCCGAGACGCGGGTAAGGTCTTTCTACATTTTTCTCAAAACGTAAGCTCTTTTAATGGGTTAGAGAATCCTTATGCTTACGATTAATAGGAGCAACTGTAAGAGACCTTAATATTTATATATAGCATCCATATTGAGCTTCTCCATTACAAGGCCAATATGGGTTCGGTCTACACTGATTGAGATCTATTTTTTTTACACGGACTTCGACCCATTAATTTAGATAATTTATTGAGTCACTTTATGATCTTTATCTAGATTAAATTACGTAACTTAGTTGATAAATTATTTAAAAACAAAAAAAAGTAATTAATAGTGTCCAACTTTATGAGAAAGGATAAAATTGCCCAACATTTAATTCTTTCCGAGGACGCAAGAGATATAATGAATGGAGAATAGTTGATGGATAGTCTTCTAATCTTTAAAGAAGATAAATAATTAGAAGTAAGTCAACTATACCAGCAATTAGCAAGTAATTTAATTTCCCTTAAATTACTTTACGTGTTATGGCTCGCCGATTTACAAGTAAAGGTAGGTAGAAAATTATAAATGCAATGTTCTTTGTCAAATTGAAGGATATTGGAATATTAATCACGGAAGAGGCTATGATAACTGATGGTTAACTGTGCTTTGAACTATGCCTATTGAAGTGGAAAATTATTAGGCCAAGCTTCAAGTTCAGTATTTGGATCAGTACCCGGAGGCTAAATTCTTAAAATTATGATTTGTTGGGTCAACCAAAATCTTAACAACATAAGCCAGCCAGCTTCTTTAGGAATATGACGAATGTTAAACAAGGCCCAAGCCTATAAAACGTCCAGTCAGAGTCTGAGGGGCCGAGCGGGGCTCTCACTGGGCCGCTTTGCTCTATATAGGTTGCGTGAAGTTTACGCCATATGATAAATAGTGCCATGTGATAACCACCAACGACTCTTTACGGGTAAATAATGGTGTCTCGGTCATCTTAGTCGAATTGTCATTTTCACCAACCTAAAAGAGAAATCCTCCAACTTACTTTCTTTTTTACAGTGAAACAAGGAATTGTACACATATTGAAGGTAACGCACAATCTTCCCACATTTTTGCCATAAAATTAAACTTAATTCCATAATTTGCACGGCCTTCTCGGTCTGGCTTGCTTTTTGGACTCGATCGCTTACAGTTATTGCACACAAGGTCTCCATCACTCATGAGCTTCATGGTCGTTGAAGTCAATAAATGTGCTTTTTTGCTTTTGTTTTTATGTTGACTTATTACCCTCAAACTCACTTCACTTTCTCCTTCATTAGGGCAAATTTATTTACCCTTAAATCAGGTCTTTAAGCTATCTTTTGTGTGCTTTAATTATATATAGGCTTCAGTCCCCGACGCTTCTTACAACATGAAATTAGATGGTAGTGTAGTTGTCAAATTAGACCCATATCTGGTCTTCTAAGTCTAAACCTTTCAGGGACGGAGCTATGTGTATGGGAGGGGGAGCCATGGCCCCCCCTTTCAAAATTTTTTTTAAAAAAATTACCTATATAATTTAAAAATGGCCCCCCCTTTCAAAATTTTTTTAAAAAAAATTACCTATATAATTAAAATTTTTAAAATTATCCCTACCTTTAAAATTTTTGGCCCCCCTTAATATTCAGGCTGGCTCCGTCTCTGAAACCTTTCCTTATCGGTTGTAACAAAATCTGGTACTGGCAGGAAAGTTTTGATTGCGGTGGCCAATAGACATGGGGTCTGGAATTGGTATAACCAAGCAGGCACATTTAACTATTGCAACTTGCTGGCCTTGTCACGTTACACTCGAAAATCTGAATCGTCAACACCAAATGAAACGATAGGACACAACCCTGAAAATGCCTTGCTCCTTGTGTTTTAGCTCCTGTAACAAGGTAGATGAATACAGTTGAGGAGATACAAGCGAAGAGAGGTAGGTAAAGTTAAGAATTAATAACAGGAATGGGGAGGAAATGAGTAACTAACTCTCAGCGAACGCTCTGTCACTGCATTTAACTCATTCACAGCAACCTCTCATACTTGGTCCAGTAAACCAAGCTGTCACTGCTCCTCCTACTCATCACAATCTCTATCTGTTTTTATTTATTCCTCTTCTTTTTCTTTCTTTTGTTTCTTTTTTCCTATCAGGACAACATATAGCTATACTATGTATTTAAAGTACTGATGTTTTGAGGTAGCCTGAACCAATAGCATTTTAATCTCAATTAATGATTGAGAAATGCTGGAGTTCATTACGTGATTGCCACACAAACCAAATAGAATGCGTCCCTGACACCTTAATTTTTATCCGTATTGCTTCGTGCTCATCTTAGTGGTTAAAATCTAATCTAATTTCTGTTAGAGTGTTAAGAGTACAAATAGACAACTCTTTAAAAGATCAACCAAATATTAACAATACAAAAGAACTCTTCAATTTGTAGAAGTTGAAAAATATGATAATAAGAAACTAAATGAAATAAATACCATGATTTAATATAGAAAATCTCCAGTGTGAAAAGAAAAACTAAGAGATAAACCCACAAATAAATCCACTAAACTCAATAAAGACTTACAAGAAAAGTTAATCTCTCACCCCCAAAACAACAAGCTGTTTCTAGAAGTTTAGGATTGAAACCAAAGTTAATGCCACAATCAACAATCACTCAAACTAATCCCCAAAACAATCAAACAAGGATGAAAATACAGCACTCTTTGCTCTCCTTTTATTTTTCCTCACTTTTGGAAGTCATGGCTGAGCTCTCTCCAAAAGCTTACGTCTTTTTTTTCTTTTATATCATGAATTAAAATTTTCTACCACTTGCACGGTCACTTACAGGACCGTGTTATTAAGTAACCGTGTATCTTTCCAGTACCACTTCATTTGCAAACATACACAGTTACAGAGAGTTACACGGTCTCCACACACAATCGTGTATTTTCACATGTTAACAGAGACTTATACGATTGATTAACACGGTCGTGTAAGTCAAGACATAATCCATAAAGCTGTATACGATCACCGAAAGTCTCAAAAATAGGTTTGAACACTAAACAATCTCCCCTCCATCCTTAATATGGGGATGACACATTATTCTCCATCATCTACTTGAGATAAATCCCGACAAACTTATAACAAAGCTCATGTTTGTTTTCGGGAACTACTTTAGTCAACATTATCAGCACCATTCAAATTCGTATGAATCTTTTTCAACCTTGATTGTTGTTCTTTTATCACGGATTTCAACCAATGATATCTGACATTTACATGCTTTGTATGGAAATGATACATAGTATTTTTGCTCAAGTCAATAACATTTTGACTACCACAAAATACTACATAGTCTTCTTGTTTCACATCTAGCTCTTGAAGGAACCTTTTCAACTAGAGTATCTCCTTACAAACTTCCACTGCAGCTACATATTCTACTTCAGATGTAGATAAATCCACTCACTTTTGTAGCTTGGATTGCTATGAGATGGCTACCCTTTACAAACTTGAGCGGAAAATTTGAAGTGGATTTTCTTCCATCAAGATCTTTAGCCATATCTACTTCAGTAAAACCTTCTAAAGTTAGCTCACCATTATCAAAGCACAAATTCCACTTCAATGTGCCTCTTAAGCATTTCAGAATCCATTTCACTGCTTCTTAGTGAATCTTCCCTAGATTTGACAAGAATCTGCTTACCTTTCTAATAGTTTGAGCAATATCTGGCCTTGTGCACACCTTGCATACATCAAAGACCTATTACAAATGAGTATGACATAGAGGACATACCATATTTTTCCTTTTCTGTTGAGGGGAATGCACACTTACATAGCTTGAATTGTGATGTCAACGACGTGCTTACTGGCTTGACATGCTACATCTTGAACCTTTCTAGCATTCGTTCAATATATCTATCTTAAGACAACTACAATCTCATGTTCTTTTTGTCCGAAGTTATCTCCATGCCCAAAATTTGCTTTGCAGGTATCAAAAGACTTGGAGAAGTCCTCCTTCAACTTTTAGATTCTACTAATGTCTTGAGCCATAATCAACATATCATTAATATAAAGAAAAAGAATGGTAAAGTTCTCACCTAAGAAATTCTTAAAATATAAACAAGCATTAGCATAAGTTCGCTTGACACCATGATCTGTAATAAAGGAATCGAACTTCTAATACCACTGCCTTGGACCTTGTTTTAAGCCATGTAGACATTTTTTTCCACTTGCAGCCAAATTTTCTTTATCTTTAACTTTAAAACCTTTTGGTTGCTTTATGTATATCTCCTTTTTCAAATCCCCATGTAAGAAGGCTATTTTAACATCTAGTTGTTCGAGTTCAAGATCTAAATAGGTAGTTAGATCCAAAATTGTTCAGATTAAGGTCATTTGAATACTAATGAAAAGATTTCATCAAAGTCAATACCCATCTTTTGACTGAATCCTTTCATTACCAACCTTGTCTTGTGCTTTACCAGCTTGTTATGATTTCTCTTTATCTTAAACACCCACTTCTCTTCAATGCCTTTTTTTCCTTTTGGAAGCTTTGCAAGCTCGTATGTGTTATTCTTATTCAAAGAATCTATCTCTTCCTTCACAGTTGTGAGCCAAAGATCTTTGTCTTCACAAGATGCAACCTTTTGCACATTCTTAGGCTCCCCGTCAGTAGTAAGTGGTATGTATTCAGAACTTGGATACCTTATGAACGATATTTTCACCCTTTTCGTCATTTGAAGTTGTGTTTTATCAACTATTAGATCCAATTGCTCCCTCTACTCATTATCCTCAATGGATTCATCTACGATATTGTCTAGAAGTGGTTCTTGTAACTCATCAATATGAGCTTGTATTTGATCACCACCAATGTGTGTTTGATTACACACTTCATCTTCTTCACCTATACATTGTCAATAGTTGAAGGACTTGGCAAAGAGCTAACTATACTATTTGATGATTTACAGTATGATAATTTATCTCCACTCAAACTATTAACACCTATCTCGTACTCTTAGGACACCTCATCCCAACTCCTGATCAACTTTTGCTTCTCTAGGTCATAAAGTCTAAAGCCAAACTGATCATCACCATATCCAACAAAGTTGCAAGGTATAAACTTTGAGTCAAGCTACTTTCTCTGATCCTTAGGTATGTATCTGAATACCTTACAACAAAAAACTCTTACTTGATGACATGTGGGATCCTTGCCAATTCACGCTCTCTCAGGAATCTCATAATCAAACGGAGCTAAGGTATGCGATTTATCAGGTAGACCACTATTCGGACTGCTTTACCCTAAAATGTCTTTAGCAACATAGATATTCTAAGCATGAAATGAACCTTCTGCACATTGGTTTTGTTCTTCCTTTCAATAACTTAATTATGTTGTGGAGTTTATGGCTTAGTTTTCTCATGTATGATGTCATGCAATGTATAGTATTCTTCAAACACCTTAGAAGTATACTCCTTTTCATTTTCTTTTCACAAGCACTTTAGCTTCCTCTCAACTTCCCTTTCTGCCATAATATGAAAATTCTTGAAAGTTTCAAACACTTAACTCTTAGAATTCAACATCTACACCCAAGTCATTCTCAAAGCATCATCAATGGTCGCAAGAAAATGTTTTTTACCTCCTAATGACTCCTCAATAGGACCACAAACATTTGAATGCACCAACTCTAATAATTCTGACATCCTTGTAGATCTTCTCTTGAAAGAGACTCTATGCTAATTTCCAGCCAAACAATGATCGGAAAGATTAAGTGGTTGTGATTTTTAATTATGATAATGGATTTTTCAGTCATCAACTTTAATCCCTTCTCACTCATGTGTCTCAATTATCGATGCCACAAATTTGGTGAAGATTCTTTTTTAGTTTTGTATACTTCTCCACCACTACATACCTTTAAATATGTCTTATATAGTGAGCAACATAACTCTCCTCGGCAACTGTCATTGTACCTTTGGACAGTTTCCACTTCCTTTCCTCAAAAGTGTGCTAAAAACCTTATTGATCTAACACATTTGTCGATAATAGATTTAACCTTAAATCAAGAATGTGTCATACATCTCCCAAGCTCAGTAAATATCTAATGTTTGTTTGAACTTAGATATTACCCATATCGGCTATCTTGGCAGAACTTTGGTTTCTCATCTTTATACTCCCAAAATCTTTGCTCTTATAGCTTGAGAAGTACCCCATCTTTGGAACACAATGATAAGATGCTCCTGTATCAATCAACTATTCAGAACTACCAATTGTTGACATGGAAACATTTACTAATTGTATAAACTAGGGAAACCTCATCATCTGTGCTTAAACCAGTTGCAACTATACTCTTATCATCACCATCATTTTGATGATCTTGTTTTTTTATCCCTCTTCTACTTATAGAAGAACCTCTTAAAATGTCCTGACTTATTGCAATAGTAGCATGTTTTTACTTCTTTATCACCTCTGGACTTTGAATGGTTCTTATACTTGCCACAACCTTTGGGACCCCTATTCTTGTTCCTTCCCCTACATTTTATCATGAAAGACTACATGGTGTCAACTTCAATCTCCTTTATTCTAATTTCTTCAATAAACATACTCTCTTTAATTACGTCAAAGAGAGTACACCTTAAGGAGCTGAGTTGCTAATCGTCACCACTAATGTTTTTGAATTATCTAGTAACAAATTCAATAGGAACAAGGCATGAAGCTCATCACCAAGAATAATCTTCATTGTGTTAAGTTTGTTGATTACGTCTTAGAAATCATCTAGATGCTCTAACACTAATTTCCTAGCCTTCAACTTCAAATTCACAAGCCTTTTAATCAGAGAGGCCTTGTTATGAGAAGTCTTCCTTTTAAATAGACCTTCTAGCTTCTTCTATAGCTCAAAAGGATCCGTTTCTTGAGACACATGATTGAATATGCTAATATTAATCCATTGTCTTATAATGCCTAGTGTTTTTTGCTTCATTTTTTCCCATTCTCTATATGAAATCTTTTCAATTTTTTAAGGAACATTATCCTTCACACCTTTGTCTACATCAATAGGATCAGAGAGATCCTTACAATACAAAAGGTCCTCTTCCCCCATATCAAGTAAGTTGTTGACGTTAACTTGACCATAGAGTTGTTTCCACCTTCCATTATGACGACTTTGATACCACTTGTTGGGAAACAAATACACAACTATCTAAGATATCAACCAAATATTAATGACAAGAAAGAACTCTTCAAATTGTGTGAGTAGAAAAATAGGAGAATAATAAACTTAACAACGAAACAAACACAAAGATTTAACATGAAAATTCCTTAAGTGTAGGGGAAAAATCCACGGGGAAAATATACAAATAAATCCACTAAAATCAATAAAGATTTACAAGAAAAGTTTATCTCTCAGCCCCAAAACAACAATTTGTCTTACAAAGTTTCAGGATCAAAATTAAAGTTGATACCATAATCAACAATCACCTAAACCAATCTCCTGAAAAATCAAACAAGGATGAGAATACAACATTCTTTGCCCTTTTTATGTTTTTCCTCATTTCAGACATTATGGCTACACTCTCTCTTAAAACCTACATTTTTTCTCTTTTATATCATGAAATAAAATTTTCTACCACTTACACGACTGTATAAGTAATTGTGTATCTTTTCAACACTACCTTATTCACAAACATAAACGGTTACAAAAAGTTACACAGTCTCCACACATGAATGTGTATCTTCACCCATTTACAGACAAGAATCATAAAGTTGTCTACGCTCACTGAAAGTCTAAAAAATAGAACTGGATACTCAACAATTTCATCTATATTTCTAAATATCATCTTATCTAATAAAATTTTGCAAATATGATATCATATATCAGATTATATTTTTAAAATGTGGAAATTTTTAAATAATAATGAAATTATAAGTTCAATACCAAAAGTATATTGTTACGTTATTGGTCCTTAATTTGATAAATATTATATGGAGTACTTTTGGTACATTTATTGTCCTTCAAAATACTAAACATAATGAATAACTAAATAACTAAATTAGATAATCAAATAATTAATTTTATCAAGAGTTGATAGAGATTTAATCAAAAGATTTTGTTTTAGTTTAGACTCCTAAACAAAAGGTTCTTCTTTCAATTTTCAGAATAACATTCTATAATTAAATTATATCTGATAAGATTAAAATTTTAAACAAAGATAAAAGAATAATGCCTATTTCTTTTAGATAAAATTAAGGTTACAAGAGAAACAAACTCTTCATAAACTAAAAAGAGTAAAGAAAAGTGATTCAAATTGCTAGTTTAGATGAGTATGATAATTACAAAATTTACAAGTGAAAATAAAAGATGAGGAAGAGTACACAATTAAGTTAGAGTAGTTCGAGTATTTACTTATTCCACTACTCAAATTCCTCACTTAATAATCATTTTTAGTAAATAAAGGAACACCTTTTATCTCTATTTCCTTTATTTTTGGTTTACCTCTACAAGTGTATGTCCATAAAATGCATGTGGGATAAATCCTCCACTATCTGTATTGATGGTTGATGGGCTCATAGATAGATGGAGGATGTTCTCTTCCTCACTTACATTTTAAAACAAACAACAACTAAGAAAACATAGAGTAGTAAATTATATGGTGTTATATTAGTATTATGAAGTTATGAGATCCTTAATTAAAAAGCTAAACCATATGGATGATGTTGATAAAAACACAATTCATTTTTATATATTGCAAACGAGGTGACATTATGTCTTTCACTTGTCATAATGTTGAAGAGTAGAGATTACTATTTCTTAAATTACACTTAAAATATTTAAAGAGCGAACAACGTACATGTTAGAGATAGATTCCTAATATTTGCATGAAAAGAAGAGTTGATAAGTAAATTTGAATCCCTTCGGTATATTTCATAAAGAACAAAGAACTCTTAATCAGTGTTTAGAATATCATCCTGTACTGGCCACAATATTGTAAGTTTTAGAAAACTGAGGGACTATTTAGCAAAAACCTAAAAAATTTTACCCAAAACCCCCCACCCTCGATTCCTTCACACTCTTTCTGCTACTTTGGTTTTTTCTCTCTCTTAGACTCACCTCCATTCTCTCCCTATCTCACACTCTCGTCTCCATTCTCTCTCTCATTCTCCTCTCCATCTCTGGTGGTGCTTCTCCTCTCCAACGACAAGACAACCACGAACCACTGCGCCACACGACTGTCATCTTCCTCTACCATAAGAACCCGCCACCATCGAGCCTCATCTGAACCTCCATCAGGCTTCAACCCTCCTCCACAATGACCACCACTGCACCACGCCACCACTGAACCTTCTCTACACCTCTGTCATTAGATTCTCCTCCTGTCCTCAATACATCCATAGCTGGCAAATCTGGAATAATATGTTTTCACTTTTCAATCGATTTTGTCTGCTTAATTGCATTTGTGATTGTGAATGGGTTGGAAGTTGGAATGAAATTGTGAATGGATTTGTGATTTGCATTGGGGGATAATGGATTGGAGTTGAATGAAATGAGTTTGGTTCATTGTTGTGGTTTAGTTGATTTATCATAAATTTTTTGATAATTGAAATTTACAAATGAACAACATGCTTAATTTAAAAGTTAGAAAGTTTGAACTTAAATTAAAACCTTAAAACTGAGAATGTAAAAAATTTTAAGTAAATAATTAATTCACATATTCTTAAAATTATTGAAATGGTATTTGGATATTGGGCAAATAATTAATTGAGTATAATAATAATTTAGTTGTGGTCTTGTGGAAGAGCCAAAAAGGAGGTTTTGTAATTGTAATTATTGTACAAAAGTTAACAAAAAAGGTAAAAACTATATCTCTAAGTTGTCTTTAATCTTTATCCCAAAATTAGTCCATCTCATCAAGTCTCTTGCATATTCACCTTTATTTGTCCCAAAATTAGCCCATCCCATAGTCTTCGCATATTTAGAAACTTATTTTCTTATTATTCCATTTTTATCTCATTTATAATACCTTGGCATTATATCTTCGGATAAGTGTGAAAGTTTCTTAGTTCATCTTAATGAAAAAAATTACTCAGCTTGTGCATTCTATTTCAAGATATTTATTAAAGGAAAGGATTTATAATGATATGTCAATGGCAATAATCATATTCCTGAAAAAAATAAGAATAAAGATGAACATGCTAACTGAAGTTAAGGATGTTTAAGTCATGACCTGAATTTTTGGATTCGTTGAGCTATCATCTTAAATCTTTGAAACTTCAAGACTCTAAAGCATAACACTGTACTTCAATTTTAAATTTAGCATGAATTTACTACTCTCCAATAGAAAAGTCTATCTATTTCTAAAATTTACTCTAGTTTTATGAATCTTTACTTCTTTAGGCTTAATATAAAGAGTTAAAGACATTATTTATACTACATTGTCTCATGAAGGACATAACATTGCTAATTTTATTGATGAAACTACTAAAGGATTAATTTCTTTCAAAACTAATATCTTGATTTATTATTACAAATAAATGGAAGAAAGTTCAAGTACTCCTGATAAAATTGCTTCAGGAAGATATAATGATCCAACTTGGGCTCAAGCTGCATTGGTCCCAGGTATGAAGAATCATACAATTTGCTTGTTTTGTAATAAGTATTTGAAAGGTAGAGGAATCACCCGATTGAATAAGTATTTAGCTAGGGTTAAAGGAGATGTAAAATCCTGTAAAAAGTAAGCCATGATGTGAAGTAGCAAATGAAAACATTACTTGAAGAATATTAACATGAGAAAGATAGAAGGGAAAGATTGCATTTTGAAATTGGTAGTGGAAGTTCGTTTGCTAGTTTTCGTGGTGATTGTGGAAATGTTGAAGGTGGTAGTGGTAGTGTTCCATCCCAGACTCATAAAGAAGTGAATGTTACATGTGGACATGATGTGAGGAAAAGAAGAAGGTAGATGACTAGTTTTTTTTGCACCACGAATAACACCTAAAGCCCAACGTTCAATTCATAGTGCAATGCAACCAAGAGATGTGACTCACAATGTCAATATGTAGTAGCTAGATGGTGATATGATAAAGATTCATCATTCAATGCTTTTCAGTTTTATTATTATCAACCTATAGTGGATGCAATAACCTCTTACGGTTTGGGATACAAAACTCCTTCGATTGATGACTTAAGAGGTAAACTTTTGAGTTGTTTAGTTTATGAAATTAGAAGTTATTTGGCAAAAAGAAGAGTGAATTGGGCTACTTTTGGGTGTTCAATCATATGTGATGGTTGGACAAATAGGAGATAAGGGCCTATTATTATTATTATTATTGCTTTATTCTACAAATGACTCAATGTTTTTTTAATTATATTAATGCATCTGGCCTAAATAGAAATACTGATACTCAGTTTGAGATATTTGATCAAGTTGTTAATGAAGTAAGGCCAAAAAATACTATTAAGTTCATTACTGACAATGATGTCGCTTTTAAAGCGGTATGAAGAAGGTTATAAAATAAGTATAATTCTTTTTTTTGGACTCCTTGTGTTGCAAATTGCATAGACCTAATGCTGGAGAATATAGGGGATCTTAGTTATTTTCCTATTATTGATGAGACTATGTAGAAAGCTCAAAAGGTGACTAAGTTCATCTATAATCATACATGAGTGTTGAATTTGATGAGAAAGGAATTTACCAATGGTAGGAATTTTTGTCATTCTGCTGTGACGAGATTTGCAACAAATTTCTTATCACTTTAATCATTTGTTATGATGAAGAAAGAGTTAAGACAAGTGTTTACAAGTGATAAGTGGGTTACATCTCAGTATGCTAGGTCTAATGCTAGAGTGGAATTATACTGGAAGATAGAGAATTTTGGTCTCAATGCCAATTTGTTATCTATGTTTGTGAGCCTTTAGTGACGGTGCTTCGCTTCGCTGATAGTGAATCAAAGGCAATAATGGGATATTTTTATGAAGTCATAGATAGGGTTGTTGAGAAATCTAAACAGTAAAATTTAATGAGGTTCAAAAATGGTGTGTTTCTTATGTTCTCAAGAATGAAGCAACCACTTTTTGTATTATTCAACTTGTGTAAAATAGGGTACATTAGGTTTTGTATAAAACCCTAAAACTGCTATATAGTTACAACAAGACACTGACCATATACTATCAACTCCCTAATCTTATGAAACCTTACATCTATATGCTTTTCCTGTGTATGGTAAACCAAATTCTTGGCCAAATGGATGGCACTTTGACTATCACAGTACACCTGAACTCCACTTTGTTCAGTACCCAATTCCTTCACCAAACCAATGAGTCATAAGGCTTCTTTAGCTCCCTCAACTAAGGCCATATACTTTCCCTCAGTTGTTGATAAAGCCATGATTATTATACTGTCGAATTCCAACAGATAGGCCCTCCTGCAAGCATAATCACATACCCTATAGTAGGCCTTCTATTATCCAAGTCACCTATATAGTCTGAATCTACATATCCCACAACTAACAGATCACCACTCTCACTTCCAAACACAATGCCATAATCAACGGTACCTCTCAGATACTTGAAAATCCACTTATCTGATTCCCAATGCTGTCTGCTAGGCTTCGCCATGAACTTGCTAACCTGACTCACAGCCTGTACCAAATCTGATTGTGTAAACCATCGCATACATCAAGCATCCTACAACACTTGCATAGGGAACTCTCGACATGTCATCAACCTCGCCATCTATTTTAGGACACTGTTTTTGAGACAATCTAAAGTGATTCGCCAATGGAGTACTCACAGGCTTGCAACAATTCATCCTGAATCTGTCCAACACCTTCTCAACATAACTACGTTGAGATAACCACAACTTTCTAGAGTCTCTATCCCTGCAAATCTCCATTCCAAGAATATTCTTAGCTGGACCT
Organism: Erythroxylum pelleterianum; assembly: GCA_027563865.1. NCBI lineage: Eukaryota > Viridiplantae > Streptophyta > Magnoliopsida > Malpighiales > Erythroxylaceae > Erythroxylum > Erythroxylum pelleterianum. The sequence continues at coordinate 11,240,248 of JAOQMR010000009.1, read as the reverse complement.
AAGTCCTTTATATCAAAATCTTGCCCCAACAAAGCCTTCAAGTCCATCACATCATGAATATCCTTCGCAGCAGTTAATATATCATCCACATACAGTAGCATAAAAATAAACGAACTACTACCAAGGCTCTTGACGTACACACAACAATCATACTCATATCACTTGTATCCAATCTTGATCATGTATGAGTCAAATCACTTATACCATTGTCATGGAGACTATTTCAATGCATACAATGATTTCTTTAATTTACAAACCAAGTGTTCCTGTCCAGGTTGACTGAACCCATCTGGTTATACTATGTAGATTTCTTCCTCCAGATTACCGTGAAGAAACACAGTCTTCACATCCATTTGTTCTAAGTGCATATCCCAATTGGCTACTAGTGCCAATACTGCCCTAATAGATGTGTGTTTAACCACTGGAGAAAATATCTCGTCATAATCTATCCCTTTCAACTGCGAGTGCCCCTTTGTTACTAACTGAGCCTTGAATCTCTTCCCCTCTTTTTCTGTTGCTGCAGGCTTCTTCTTGTAAAACCACTTACACCTTATAGCTCTCTTCCCTTCAGGAAGCGCAACCAACTCCCAAGTTTGGTTCTTATAGAGTGACTCCACCTCCTCCGCCATAGCACTCATCCAACCATTTTTCTCTTGGCTGTTCACAGCTTCCTGAGAAGAAACTAGATCTCCGCTATTAATGGTGAATGCATATGAAAACTAAATCTTCAAAGCCATACCTCACAGGAGGTCTGATGGTGCATTTAGGTCGACCACTAGCTATAGTCTACTACTGTCTTGTAGGTGTACTGGAACCATTAGCTTTCGTACTAGAACTCTCTACCATATCACCATTTGATATGTTCCGTTCTATCTCCTCCTTCACTAGCCTTGAACTAGTGCTACTTTATCCTGTTTCTAGACTAACTTCTTCATGATTCTTTTATACCATGGACTTCTCATCAAACACAGAATCTCTGTTAATCACCACCTTTCTGGCCTCTAGATCCAGAACTTGTACCCTTTTATTTCTTTTACATAACCTAAGAAAATACACTTTCTTGACTTTGGGTAAAGTTTTGATCCTTCATCACTGGGAACATGCACATATGCAGGAAAATTGAAAATTCTCAAACTATAATAATCAACAACATTTCTTGTCCATACCTCTTCTGTAGTTTTCCTTTCCAGTGAAACCAGTGGTGATCTATTGATGAGAAACACACCATACTTACAGCTTCCGCCTAGAAGCCTTTGGGAAGCCCCGCATTTAGCCTCAAACACCTAGCTCTTTCCATGATGGATCTATTCATCCTTTCCGAAACTCCATTTTACTGTGATGTCTTTCTTACTGTAAAGTGCTTCTAAATGCCATGTTCCTTAAAAAACTTCTAAAACTGTGAATCTGTGTACTCCGTAGCATTGTCTGACCTCAAGTACTTGATTTTTCTTCTTGTCTGATTCTCAACCTTAGTTTTCCACCTTTTGAACTTAGCAGAGACTTCTGACTTCTATTTCATGAAGTACACCCAGACCTTCCAAGAAAAATTGTCAATAAATGTGACAAAATAGCGAGATCCACCTAATGATACTTCCTTGGTAAGTCCCCATACATCAGAATGTATATAATATAATAGACCTTTTGTCTTGTGCCTACCAATCTTAAAACTCACTTTAGACTGCTTTCCAAGCACACATAACTTGCATAAGTCTAACTTGCAGTTGTTGACTCCCTGCAATAAACCTCAATTATGCAATTCTATCATCCCACACTTGTTGAGATGACCCAACCTCATGTTCCATAATGTAGTGTTGTCTTTTGACTCCGCAACGTTAACTCCATCTATAACTTTGTTTCCTATCAGATTGTAGATGTTTCTAGCAGTCTTCATCCCCTTCATCACAGTTAATGCACCCTTAATAACCTTGATGCTTTCGCCAATCCCAGATTTGAACTCCAAATCATTTGTGTGCAATGTCCTCAAGGAAATCAAGTTCTTCTTAAATTCTGACACATGTCTAACATCACGCAATGTCCTCACGACTCCATCATACACTTGACTTTGATTTGTCATATTATTCAACTTGTGTAAAATATAGTACATTATGTTTTGTATAAAATCCTAAAACTATTGTACAATTACAACAGGCATGTCACCACGTTGCCACGTCATCCGTACGTCCGTATGACATCATACAGACAACTCCTAAGACCGTCAATCCTATACCACCCCCGCACCCCAGCCTATCTTGTCGTACCTTGATGATGAACTGCTCCATTCCAACACCTATCCCTTTACCAGTATATGAGCCACATACATAATAAGGGCCAAGGAAGCAATCAAGGCCAATATAAAACATAGGCCTTCTTTGTACACATCGTATCTTGCATTCATCAATGAGAGATGGGAAAGAAAACTTTCTTCTCCGTTTTTTACAGCTAGGGCATTTTTGAATCCTAATGTATATTTCAGACCAAATTTTACAGTGAAAGCTGAAGTTAGTAAAGGAATGCTATTCATTATTACAACAAATTGTTGGCCATGAAATGATGCAAGATCTTTTAAACTCACAAATGAGCTTTATAAGCTATCTTCTCAGGATTTTGGATTATTGATTGCTATTCGAAAAAGAGTAAAACTTTCTCTAGGTATTAGTTGTTTCCTTTTTCTTATTTGTTGAAAATTAATTATCACTTTATTTTGTTTGTAATGCAACTTTTGTTATTTTACAATTTAGAGTTTCTTGGTGGGATCAATTAGCAAGTGGTTTTCTATAATTGCAAAGGTTTGAAATTTGGATTTTAATTCAATGTATGAGTATAACAGGATGTGAATGGAACTGAAACATGTTTGAATTTATCCATTCTAAGAAAATGAATATATTGGAGTAGAGGAGATTGAATGAATTAGTATTCATTCGTTACAATTTAAACCTTCAGGAAGGTATGTTATTATCATTATTTTCAATATAATTTCTTATAATTTTCTAATAATTAAATTTTATTGTTTACTAGGAGTCTTAATAACACAAGTAGCTCAACAGGTCCAATTTTTATTGATAATATCGATCTTTTGGGGATTGAGTTTCTGAGGAACCAGATTTGATAGATATGAATGACTTGGAAGATAATTTTTGTTGGGGAAGCATTAACATGTCATTTGGTGCATTGAATTATCCTCTTGTAGACGATTGAATGAAGTTTTAGATTTTTTTCCTCTTCTTTAAATTTTACTTATATTTGATGTATATATGTAATGTAATTGTAAATGTTTTCGTTACATGTTTCACTTCTAGTTGGTTGGTTCCTCTTCACAAACTCTTGTCGTAAATTGTAATAGTTTGAGAATTAAGGATATTTATTATTCTTTTTATTGGATATTTTGATGTAATTAATATTTATTATATGATGAAATTGTAATATTTTTAATACTTTGTATTGTTCTTAATTTTATATTTGTATGATAATAATTTTCTTTTTTATATTAATTGTGGTTATTATTTATATGTTAAATATCTACAAATTATTGTTATTTCATATTAATTGTAGTTATTATTTATAATTATGATTTTTAGAAACAAGGTTGATGTAAATTTATAAAGTATGCAGTACAATAGTATAATATGACAATAAACTATTATACAATTTCTAAAAAAATTAAGGGACTATTTCATAAATTTAAAATATTAACCGAAACGGTACCCGGTGCAGTTTCGTACCATAACCCAATCAGATACCAAGTTCAGTACGATATTCACAATATTGCTCTTAATTAAAACTCGGGAGGACATAGTACTAACTTGATGCATCCTTGACAGTCTCGATATTATTTAGTGATTTCCCCATTGCGATGTACTCCCCAGCTTTTACAGTCCTAGTTGTCACATTATTAAATACTTTTGACAACAGTAGTGCCTGTGGTGAGATAACGACATTAGGCTTGGCAGTTGGGCCGGGCCCGACCCGACCCAGCATGAATTCATTGGGACAGATCAATCTCAGCCCAAGGCCTGACCAGAAAAGAACAAACGATGTCGTTTGTGAACTTTTTTGAAAAAAATAAAAAGTCAAGTAGCTTCAGGCCGAGCTCGTGTCTAGTTAAGACGTGATTACGTAAGAAATTTAATGTGAATTTAATGATATTATTATGCTAGGTTTGATTGGGTTCTATTTTTTATTATAGTTTTTACTATTTGTTATGATTTTTAACTTTTATTTTTTTTGTCTAAGTAAAAACAAAAACTTATTCAGTTATTAATTATATTTTTATTACTGATGATAATCACATATTAAATAAAATTTAAAAATAAATTATTTTTAATTAATTAAATTTATTTTAAGCTCTTATGTAATGTTTATTAATTAAAAGGTATTTTATTTTATTAAAATAAATAATTTCAAATTTTATTTTATAGATTAATATTTATTTTAAATATATTATAATTATTAAATAAATTTTATTTGAAATTTATATATTTTGAAGATGTTTTCAATTTAATTATATTCATTAATAATTATTGAATTAATTCAATTACAAAATTAGATAAATTATTAAATAAAATTAGATTACTCATACTTTTTATTAACACTTAATTTTAATTAAATGAATATATGATATTAAGTTAAATTATTCATAATTATTATTAATAATTAATATATTAAATAATAGTTATTTATTTGATAGTAAATTAGGTTAAAAATAAAAAATAACTTTTTGTAGTTTTCATAAATTTTAAAAGCTAAAGAAACCAAAATCAAAAAGTAAAAAGTAAAAACTCAAACAAAAATGTTTTTTAATGAAATTTGAAACTAAAAATATAAATTAAAACAAACAAATCCTAAAATGTCATAGCAAGTGATTTACAGGAATATAATTCTGTACTTGCGAGTTAACTGGCAGGAAGCCAACAACATTTTGAACAGTTTGATCAGTGGCGAAGCCAGAAAATTATTTCAGGGGGGCAATGTATCCAATCCAGGGGGGGCAATGTATCCAATCCACCATGACATTTGCATATCTTCTATTCTTCTTTAATTAAAAAAAATTTTGAGGGCCCACCCTCACCTAGCAGTAGCTTCGCTACTGAGTTTGATAGTTTTCAAGTTTATTATAACTAATATTACCTAAATTACTCATTTATATTAAAAAATAGTTTATAATATATATATATATATAAGAAGTAATAATAACTATAAACATAATTAAAATCAATACAACAAAAGGCCTTTTTGCTATGAAAAAAATCGTAGCTAAAGATCTAAAATTGTCGCTAATAGCTATTAATAACGATTTATATTCGTCGCAAAAAATATCGCCTAATTTCCGTAGCTGAAAATTATAGACAACTGTTTTTTAAATCGTTGTTAAAAGCTTTCCATTTAGTGACGATTCAAAAGTTTGTGATTTAGCAACAATTTTCATGGCTGATCTTTTTGCAAGATCCTAAAAATTTAGCCAAAAAATTAACATTTAGCTATGATTTTTAAATTGTCAAAAAAATAAAAAATAAAAAGTAGCCAAAAGTTATTTTTGTGGTACCGAATGACGTGTCCTCAATTTTTTTTAATCCTTAAATATCAGGAAATCCCTTTTTTACTGTCAGTTCATAAAGAGACAATTGTAGGTATGACGTCATCAAGATAGGTTCTCTGTACTTAGTTGTGTACAACACTTACAATGAGTCTCAAACTCTCAATGGTGTTGGGAGTTATCGGTGAGAAACAACTGTACCATTTAGTCATCTTACTATAGAAATGATCATAGAGAATATCCAAGTTACACTAAAATAATTGCTCGTCAGCACGCACAAATGATTCAGAGCAGTTGAGTTTAAACTTATCCTTTATTTTAGAAGGCGCTTGAGTTGAGATCAGTTTACTCCAAATTCATGGGGATGGTGTAAAACTTGTGTCCATGTAGTACTAGCTAGCGAGAGAGACTAACAACCACGTGGATTCATTCAATACATTAAATACAGGACACCGTACCCCACAACCGAGACTGCCTTTAAAAGACGATGCAGTGCATGGCAGAGATGCAGCAGCAAATACTTTTCTTCGGATCGTAAGAGAATAGCAGCCAATTCTAGCTCGAGATCCAGAGTGAAGCTGAGATGGCAATAAGGTGGTATTACGTGTTGCTGTTTATTGTTTTAGCAATTGCTCATGCAACTGCTAGGGAAGTGCCTCAAACTAAAATTAAAGCCGACTCTCCTAAACCTAAAGCGGGAGCTGGCCTCGACGACAAAAAGAACTTCATTGCATATGGTGGTGTGGGTGGCTTCCTTGGATATGGTGGCGGAATCGGCGGAATTGGAGGAGTTGGTGGTGTAGGTGGGCTTGGTGGTGGCGGACTCGGCGGAATTGGAGGAGTTGGTGGTGTAGGTGGGCTTGGTGGTGGCGGGCTCGGAGGCTACGGTGGTGGTGGTGGTGGAGGCATTGGTGGTGGTGATGGTGGAGGCATTGGTGGTGGTGGAGGCACTGGGGGTGGTGCTGGGGGTAGTGGAGGAGATTGTGGAGATGGTGGTTACGGCAATCCTTAATTTCATCTCGGGGGCTATCCTTCGACTGCATGATATCTTTTGTCTAATGTTACTGCCTATTATGTAGTTTATGTTCTTACGTTTCTTTGTCTGCTGATCAGTTATATTCTTCTTTTATTTTGGCATGCACTCCTAATTTGTCTCTCTCATCCTATGTAATAACGTAAGGAAATGAATGTGTGTTTCTTCAACTAAGTCCAAGTTTTATCTAAATTACACTTAAAATAAGTGAAAGATCAAATACAAATGCAACATTCATGTCTACGCAGAGCAGGTGTACGGGGGAATGCAATGGAACTTCAGTGGTTGAGAAAGTAAAAAGCCTTCTGCAGCGCACTTGCACATTTCGATGTAACAAGTTTTGAGAGTCATGAACCCTTTAAATCCTAATTAGCAATTTTGTATCCATCGGATTAATTTGTCTCGTATCAGATAATCACACATTCCTGTTTTGACTAAAAACAACAAAAAGAACAAGTCCATCTGATTCTGCTGATTGGTCGGTCTAACTGTTATGATAATACAATTGTAAAGTGTACCAAGATAATAATCTTCTCCAACTTAACTGGTACAATGTCATAAAAGTTCCTGGATTCAGTGCCATCCCATTCCCATTCCATGATCAGCTTGGAGTGATTTTCATTAATACGAAGAATGGACAGAGTCAAGTCCTTTTGTCTCTGGATGTACCACATGCCATGCCAGTCCATATGACTTTTCATTTCACAAAAGTAGGACAAATTATTTGGGTATTTTGCGTATTAGCTGATTCTATCAGTAGTTAGCTGACAGTAAATTATATCAGCTAATTTGATCAACGGATAACATCAGGTTTTTATTTAAAGATGTTTCGTAAAATTAGTTGTTTATTATTAATTGTTTATGTGTAAAATAACTTATGAGGATATGACTTAAAAATTTTTTTTATAAGAACATGAGTATTAGATCTTAGTATTTATTTGAATTTTGAATTTAGAATTTAGATATTTAATTTCACAAAAATTAAGTTTATAACTCTAATAAAAATATAAAAATAAATAATAATAACAATAAGAACAAGAATAACAACAACAACAATAATAACAACAATAGCAAGGTTCTATCTTTATCTCACTCTCTCTTCTCCTCTCTCTTAGCGGCATATCAGTGAAGTTTAGGGTACTAGTGTTTGGTGAAGGGAAAGCAATAATAAAAGATGATAGTTTGAGTAATTTCTAATAATGTAATAACTTTGGGCGCAACTGTCTTTTCGTCTCTTAATTTCTTAGCCGCTGGAGCAAAACACTCCTCATATCATTTTTAAAAATAGTGGATTGGGTACAATCTACTGATTACCATACATGATTATCAACGGTTTGACATGATCAAACAACCAAATATCTCTCAACCTGCTAAAAAAAAGTTGATCAAAATTTTTTAGCAGATTTAAAGATTTGAGTTGTTTGACCAACTTTTTTTAGCTAAAACTCAAAGTTGATCATCTTTTTTTAGCAGATTGAGAGATATTTGGTTGTTTGATCATGTCAAACCGTTGATGATTGTGTTTGACAATCAGTTGATTAGCTTGGCTGATTTAACCTAATCAGCTGATTTTGCAAAAGCTCCTGTGTAGAAGCGTTTTGTCTTCAATTCAAAATTTAATTTATAAAAAAGACAATTATACCCTTTACAGTCGTCTTTTCTTATGGAAATTTTCTTTAGTTCTCTCTCTCTTCCCACCTTCTCTCGCCCCTCCATGTTCTTTCCCTCCTCCTTGTTAGAGTTAGTCCTCACCGACACTCTCAACTTGAGGCTTTTAGATTTTTCTCCTCCGACTTAGGTTCCTACTACTATTCAGCCTTCTCCTCCTCCTCAGACGGTGGTTTTGGGATCGGAGATACGAGCTACACTTGTCTGTGACTATTCCTCTAAACTCTGTCCAAAATACTTGTTACCAAGAAAGAACCTTGGTTCTTCTATTTTGAAAAAATGGTCTCCTCATCTTACAACATAAGAG
>JAOQMR010000009.1:11216911-11227691 GCA_027563865.1 Erythroxylum pelleterianum | reverse complement strand
TAATATATTATTAACAAATCATAATGTTAATACATGAATCACAAATGTTCATTGGCCTAGGGCACACTACTAACACTGTAGGCAATTGAACCCCTTAGATTACATCTAGACAAATAGAGGCGGGATGCCAGGCAATTATACGCAATGCGCACCCCGGCAGAAAAATATTAGTATGTATATTTCTTGACAAACCAGTTACCGCAAGACCTACAAAAACTTTTAGTTTTAGTTTGATGTCTTGATACTTTACAAGAGAAGTTATTAGTAGTAAAGCATACTAATGTTTGCAACTGTTAATAAATTTGTTTATGTATTAGATTGGCGAATAAATATCAAGTTATGAAACCTGGTAATGTTTGCAACTATTAACAAATTTGTTTATGTATTGGAATGGCTAATAAGTACCAAGTTATGCTTTACAGTGCTGTCAACATTAATTTTCTTAAGGTAGCAACAATATGAATTGTGCTTGTGCTCTATAACTTAGTTGATTTTACTTTAAAGGAGTGTTTATATTTATTGAAATTATTTATAGTAGAGAAACAAATAAGTACCAAGTTATGCTTTACAGTGTTGTCAACATTAATTTTTTTAAGGTAGCAACAATATGAATCGTGCTTGTACTCTATAATATAGTTGATTTTACTTTAAAAGAGTGTTTATATTTATTGAAATTATTTATAGTAGAGAAACAAACACTCTTCAAGCTATCAAAAAAGTAATCTAAGTTTTAGCAATATCGTGCTCATTTCCATAATATATGATGAATATAGTATATATCTTAAATAGGATTTAAATTTATTAATGATGAAATCATGTATGTTTTTAAAAAATAAATGAAGTCAAGCAATGACGTTACCTCAAATATTTTGTAAACTTTTTGATGTGTAAGTAAAGTATTCAAAGAAGATTGATTGAATAAGAGCGACATTCATGCTAGTGCATAAACATTGTGGACTATTATGCATTTTGGATAAAAATTCTTAAGATGTAGTAGGTGGAGAACAAACGATCGTGATTTTTTAGAATAGATACATCTTAGCTATAGTGGATAAGAAAAAAGTTGTGAATTGTAAAATCATATCAAAGGGTGAAATTTTTTTAAAGGGACTTTAAAGGATAAATATTTACATGAACAAGTATTGCATGAAATAATAAAAACATTGCAGGATGAAATATGTGAGAAAGTCAAAATGTTAATGGATGTTACATATGAAATTACAATGATGAAAAAGAAGATGAAGAAGCAACGGGATAAGTTCAAGCACAAATATATTTTATTAACAAATTGTTGTTCATGAAAGAGAGAAGTTAGAATTTGAAATTTTATTTTATGAAAGTAAAGAATTACAAGAATGGACTACTAGGCCATTATAAGTTAGATATTTTTTATCTTTTAATTGCTTGAATTTTATTATGGAGAAAATATATGTTCAGTTTAAATGCTTATAGATTTTTATAATCTTTTCTAACCTAAATAATGATTTATATTTAACTTTGCAAGGTCATATTGTAATTTTTAGTTTCTGTTTAAAACCAAAATAATAATTGTTATGACTTTTACCACTCAAAATGGTGTGCATCAGAAGGTTAAATTTTCACATGCCAAATTCAAGTATCAAACTACAAAAAGCCGAAATTACACACTAAAATAGTTTTCATAATTCTAAATATCCATCATATATCCAATAAAAGTGAAAATTACAAAATTCTCTAATTACATAGTACGTATCATAATATTGATAATTAGCTTTTAATTGCTCATTTTTATCCTTTATCTTGGAATTTAATTAGCATTTATTGTTAATAGATTAAAAGGATATGATCATTAAGTTGTAACTAGATTGGAAGACTGAGATCTTTGAGTTGTTATTGATCTTGATGTAATTATGGATTGAGACGATTAAGGTGCACCACTATTTGATAAAGTAGAGGCATAAGTTATAGTAATATTATGATTTTGGAGCTCAAATACTTTAACATTTCTTCCTCCCATTGGTCAGTAACTCTAAGATAAATAATTATAACTAGTTCACAAGCACCATTAAGCTAAACAGTCATAACCAATTTAGAACATAATTGTTGAGCCCCGAACTTTTCTTGGAAGTTAAAACAATTAAATGAGGAATTGTTGGCAATTATTCATGTGTAAAGAAAAAGAGAATTCGTGAATTTGAAATGAAGTAGAAAAGATGGTTTAGGTACAAGATGGGTTATATGTGAAATGTTGGTAGTTAAAAGTTGGAAAATGTAATTGAAACATGTTCATGGAGTATGCTTTGGTGTTTTAGCCATAACTTTTGCTCTAGTTATCCAAATGAGATAATTCTTGATTTGGATTAAACTAAAGAAATAGGGCTACAAATGTTTTGATGAGACCGAGTTTTAATTTAGTCTCTAAGATTTTCAATTTCGGGATGCAAGTTGACCGCATAATATTGTTTCAGCGTAAGAACAGTTCGGAAATGTTTGTGGTATAACTTTCATATTTCTGAACTAAATTGAATGATTTTGGTGTTATTAGAAACTTAAGACAATGAGGAACATTTTTTAGAAGGAAGTGCTATCAAATTCCTTCAATTACATGGTTAGAAAAAGGTCTTGATTTTTGGAAGGAGTTAAGCATGGCTTAAATAAATTTCGAGGTCTTGATAGATTAATTATTTTATTTTGTGGAGTTAATTAGCATGTTAATGAGAGTAAGATCATATGACATGGATTAATTGAATTATAATGTTAAGGTGGTAAGATTGCATGAGGGGCAAAATTGGCAAGGCACTTAAGCATTTAAGTTACAAGGCATATATGTAAGGGTAAATTGGGCATTGTTCACTCATTAATGGCAAGTTTGTAATAATACATGTGGGCTTGCTTTTATGGAGGAAGCAAGAACAAAATTGGGAGAGAAGAAACCAAGAGAAGAGAGAAGAGGAGAAAAGAAAGAAGAAAAAAAGCTAGGTTTCATCATTTCTTAGTTTTTAAGAGGGATTTTCAAGTTTATTCAAGAAGGAAAAGGAAGAGGAGGATGAGAGCTTCCATTAGAGCCAAGAAATTCTTCAATTGGTGAAGAATCAAGGTAAGTTGGATCTTAACATTTTGGATTTTTGAAAGGGTTTTGGTTTATATAGCTTAAGAAATGTATGGGTTTAAGTTTTCTAAGATCAATTTTGGTGATTATGTCTTATGGGTTTCTCAATTGGAATGCCTATTGATTTGGGAATTTTTGCCATTGATGAAGGAGATCAAGAGAGGCGAGAGGAGCAAGAGGGGATGAATTTTGAACAAGTATTAAGCAAGAAATTTCAAGGTGGGTTTCATGTTTATAATTGGATAATGAGCCATTATGTTTTCTTTTTAGTCAAGAGAATAAAATGATCTCTCAATTGCTTTATAATTGTGACATTTGTTGCTTTTGAAAGGTTTGCAAAATTGCTATATGTTTTGGTGTATGAAATTTTGATGATGCATTGTGAATTGCTACATGAAAGGGTTTTTCGAAAAATTGCATTTCCATGAAAAGCAAGTTTCCGAAATATTGCCATTTGGGCAATCTGTTTTCAAGTCAAGAATTACATGTTATGTGGTTTGTGGTGTATGTCAAATGTACTTGTCTAAAGGCTTCTCCCGTCTGCCTGCTAGTGGTATGGAGCTCCTTCACGGACTCCCTTAAGTTCACGGCTACGCAAAATCATTATATGAGATTGCGATAGTACGTTCTGTTCACGGCTACACAAGACCATTTTAAGGAATTGTATTAGTATGTTTTGTTACGGACTACCCAAACCATTATAATGTGCTTATGTGTTTATGATTTATGAATAAGTTGAAAAATGCATGAATTGTGTTGTTTGTGATTTTGATTACTTGATAAGAATTCTGAGAAACATGTGTTTTATGACTCAATAAGAATTTTCCACGATAAAGAACTTTTGAACGGTTTTGCTTGTTATTTGTTATAAACTTGTTACCCACGAGCTTTTTAAGCTCACCCCCATTTTTGTCCCATCTTCAGGTGAAGAGAATGAGATCGAGAAATCAAAAGTTGAGGCAATATTTTGATTATGCATATTTTGTATTTGAAGTTAGATTTTGTAAAAGCAAGACTTTAGATGCAATTCGAGAACTATTGAGTTTTGCATCCTTTGTATATTGGATTTTGATATTGATGATGTAATTTAGCTTGTAAATGCCATTAAAGTTTTGTAAACACTTAAATTATGATGTTAATGAAATATGGATTTGTGTATGGATTTGAAATGTGAAATTGTGTATGGATGAGGTTAAGTTGGAATTAAGTACAATTGAAGAAGCTATCCACTTGAGTTGATGAACTTTGAACAAGAATTGTTGATATATATATCTTTGAACAAGAATTGTTGATATATATATATATATATATATATATAAGTGAGGCACTATGGAAAAGCAAGATAGGAATGTTATGAATCATGAGATGTTGTTGAATATAAAGAGTCAAATGAATTGAGGTTGAGAGTTTGATGAATTTGTAAAAGAGGAAGTGAAGTGGGGATAAATTTCAAGTTTTTCATTAGGGTAAAATGTGTGCTATGACTTCCAGGGAAAATCTGGAATAATTTAGGTAGAATTGGACAAAATTGTCTTCTTGGAAGTTGTAGATAATCCTTTTAGTTTTCCAATGCTATAAAGTTTGTAATTTTTAGATATCGGAGTGAAAAGATATGATTGTTACAAGTTGTGATGTTGCATGGAATATATGCACAGGACAGTTGTGGTATATTGATGAGAATGTATGGTTTTGATGAACCAAATGGGTCGAGAATTGAGAGTTTTATGAGATAATTTTGGTGTTTGAATTGATGTGAAGTGATTTGGCACTAGAAGAGTTGAATTTGGAGAGATATTGAGTGAATATGATGTTAGTTTGGGTGTAAGAAGCATTGGAGGGGCTTTGGAGGGGCTTGGGAAACCCCCATGTCCGTTTAACGGACTTTAGGCCCGTTTAACGGACCTTCTCGGGTCAAAAATGACCCTAGCCTCATCAATGTCCGTTTAACGAACATGGATGTCTATTAAACAGACCTTCTCGGGCCAATTTGGCTCTTAACCCCGACCAATGTCCGTTCCATGTCCGTTTAACGGACATTCACTAGACAGCTTCAGTAAATCGCGATTTTTGACCCTTTTTGAGGCCGAATATCACTTTGGGATCTTCATGAAACTTGTAGATCTAGAAGTCTTCTTTACAACAGTCAAGAACGAACTCAATTTGACATCTGTGGTGAAAGTTATGGTAATTGCACCAAGACATGTCACGACATTATTGAGGGTATAAACATGTTCTATTCTTTTGGTCATAACTTCCTCATCCGACCTCCAAATGAAGTGATTCTTGAAGACATGGATTCCTAACATATGTTTCTATCCCTCCATAAAAATTTGTATCTTTTGAAGTTGATTTGAAAAATTTTGATGGAGAGAAATTGAGGGGTCAGTTGGGAGAGCATGATTAGGATATGAACACCATTTAGCTTTTTAAGCATATCTCCATCTATAGAGCTTCGATTAAGATGGTTCTTGCTTCAAAACAAACTAGAGACTTAGAGCCACAATTTTTTTGAAAAAGTCAAATTGAAATTTTGGTTTGAAGATTTCCAAATTCTGTTCAAAAATAGGAGAAATGAGTTTGATTATGGTGATTGATTTGTATGGGCACGCCATTGAACAAATTATGAGGAAATTGTTGGGATGTTATGAGAATGAAGATGAACTGTTGATAGCTAATGAGGGTTCAATGCAATAACCCTTCAAGGTAATATGCATGCGTTAATGTTTTCGCAAGAGTTGGATTCCGGAATCAAGCGGGATCCAACATGTTGGGGATCATAATTTCATAAGAGGTTGGGCTCTGGAATCAAGCGGGGTCCAACATTTCTGGTATCAGAGCAAGAAGATAAATCATGATGGTTAAAGAGATTACAAGGAACCACACTCAAGTATTATGGTATTCTGAAGGGTTGGATTCCAGAATCAAATGGGATCCAACAGTTGTGGTATCAGAGCAAGATTTGGGTTCCAAAAACGGGATCCAACATGTTTGGTATTATGATTTCGCAAGCATTGGACTCTGGAAACAAGCGGGGTCCAATAATAATATCAAGGCATAAAACCAAATTACCATTCTTATAAAAAAAATCGCAACTAAATGACGTAAGTACAGCAATCAATAAGAGAATCACACAAAAATAATTGACATACTCTAAAATAAATATTTTTGCTAATTTCTTTAAACAACACTTTATATGCTTGATGAGTCTAAAAAGAGAACATGTCATTTTTCTAGTGTTAAATAAGTCACATGTATGATTTTTATAACTTAAATCGTATGAAACTAAAATATTACAACTTTTTTCTTCCTTTCGAAGATATTTGGATCAACATTTGAAGCCAACGGAGTAGTTTTTGGCCTTCCTATCCTTTCGTAGATTTTAAAGAAGAATTCTAACATTAGAACTCTCAACTTAGATTGTATTTCACAATGTGCTAAGTTAGTCTCTTTTTCTTTACAAATATCATAACAATACACTAAAATCCTAGTCAGCGTGTAACTCACAATTACAAGAGGAAAGTTAAAGGAAAAAATTATTTACCTTGATAGAAGTTGATCTTTTTTAAGGTTGTTTGGTATCTTTTTCTGTTGTGATCAAGTTCCCAACAATGTTGACATCACATTACATCTCCTTTCTTATTCAATTTGTTCAGATTCATTGGCTCTTCATTTTTATCCTTTCTGCTTGCTCTCCTTGCCTTTTTAACATTTTCTTTGCAATTAAAGGGAGGATAAGCTAAAGGTTTAAAACTTGGGCCATAATTTAGGCTCACAATTGGCTTTATTAATTATTGGCAACTCCTTGAGTATCACTTTTGCTTATAAAATCAACTCACACAACCATCATCATTCTTCATTTGCAAGTTAATGCATTTGATTACATATAATAAACAGAATTCTTAGTAATAACTACAACCTACATTGATATGTCTTTATACGTAATCTAATAATAAATTTCTCATCAAAATAAGATATCTTAAACTTAAAATCTCCATTAGATTTAGTGAGATAATGAACATCACAAATGGCTTCCATTCTATCTTCACTTCTTAATATTTGAAGATCATAACATCTTCAATAGCATAATTGCATATTTAATCATTAAACTTCTTAGGATCTTTGAATTTTATCCCTAAACTAAATTTAAAGTTTTTCATTTCTGTGTTCAAATTAAATGTTTCAGACCCCTTCTTTTTCTCGCTTCATCGTTACTAGTAACTAAAGTAGTTATTTCTTTATTATTGTCATACTAATCAATGTCCAAATAATGAAAAGTACCTTTTGATACATCAATTTTAGTTTTATGAGAACTTGGCTTCCTTATACTCCTATAACCATCAACAACATTGTCAAATAATAATCATTAACCAATTTTCTAGTCAATTTTCTCTGTATGCACATGTAAATATTTCTCATCATTAGTTAAGAAACTATCTGAAATGTCATCCCTCGATAATTCTCTCATCTTAGTAAGAAAAAAATTAGAAAATCTGATTCATCAATAACTTCTTTATTAACACACTTATTATGAATCTCATTATTAAAGTTTGCTTCTTGACCATTAGGTTCCTTGTAACCTTGGTCATAATATAGTTGAACAAGTGAATAAGTTATTTCCTCAATTATGTTAAGCATCTTCAACATGTCATTATCATTGGAAAACTCAAGATCCCTCATTTGATTAAAAGAATCATAGCCATACCTATAATATATCAAATTGATCATATGCCCAGTATGTTGGGACCTGATCTTGGAACCGGACCCCAACCGGAAAAATGGAAAACGAAACGAACAAAAAACGAAATCGAAAGAACGGGAATGAGGCGAAGGTCAAAGGATGCAAACGAATGACAAAGCGAAAGTCTCGAATCAAAACGAATCGAATCGAAAAATCGGATAAACAAAGGCAGAACACAAAATCGAAAGCGAATCGAAACAAACAGTTCGAAACGAACTGAATCAAATTCCGAAATTCGTTACGAGCATATAACTTCCAAAACTAAATTAGCGTTGGAAACCCTTAGACTTCGGTATAAATTTTTTTTTCATTTCTTTTCTTTCACTCTTGATCATTTCATCTTTAAACAAAACAACTTAGATCCATACAATTTCCCTTTTTGGAAATTCATCCTCATGTAAAACTCAATTTGTAAAAATCTTCTTATTCTTTCATACATATCTCTTAACTCATCAATTTAGTCAAATTCCTATTATTTCATTTACCATAATTTCTCACACATAACTTATATACAAACCAGCCCCACCCAATTTCACAAAAATTGGGCAGCATAACAACTGTATTCTAAGAAACCCAAAACCTGCAAAGGGTTCAAAATACACTTCTAAATACCAAACCAAATCACACAAAGTTACCGGACCACCCGTCCAGAATCTCAACACCAACCAACACAAACAAACACAAATCTATACCTAGCACTTCAATAATCTCAATCAAAATCCAGAATCAGAACTCAATTCCATTCATATACAATCCCATTCATATTCATCTTAATTTCATATGCAAAATCATAAATCAAGCTAAACCCAACCGATCATATTCATATACAATTACAACTCATATCCATACTCATACACAAGTTTTGTAACTCAATTTAATACGTAGAACCCTTATTCATATACATTATAAATTAATTCTTACAAATCACTAATGGCATTCCAAGCCATATACAATACCAATATCAAAATCCCAAAATTACACAAAATACAAGACATGCGAAATGGAACAAAAGTCTTGATTCTTTTTCATCGGATCTCCCGCTCGAAACCTGGAGGTAGGGATGAAAAGGGGGTGAGCTCGACGGCTCAGTGGATAACACATTTATAAATTGAAAAATAAGCAAAAATCATTTTTCACAAACTTTTACCAAGAGGCTTATTTTTCAAACTTTCAACTTTTCAAACATTTCCTAAACCAGTTCAAAGATTTCCCGATTGAAAACCCCAATTTTTTTTCATTACTCATACTTCTCAAATTCCTTCCCACCTTTCATGAACAATGTCAAAATATGAATACAGCACATAAGTACACACAATAGCATATAACACATCACAAATTTTCAAAAACACATAACCACATCAAAATGGTTTGGGTTGGTCCAAACGGAACGTACTGCACATTCCCGCAGGAACATTTCGGAAACAGATATGTTCATACTTGAAAAATCAGAGTTGCCCGAAGGAACATTTCGGAAAATTCAGTTTTCATAATTATGTCATATCAGACACATCTACATTCAGAAATTCACAACGTCAAACCAATTCATATAATCTAATCTCAATCATTCAAACACAAAGAATTATCAATTATCAAAATTAAAGAATGCAACACTTAGCAATTTCCAAATTATTCAAAATCAATGAATGAAACAATTTTCATAAATGATGAATTTCAGCAATTTTTTTCATCCATTTATCAAATCATTTAAAACAATGAATTTAACCTTTATAACAAATTTTCAAAATCATTCGGAAACAATAAAATTCGAAAATGCTTTCTTTCTTGATTTTTCAAAAACAATAAATTTAAACAATTTTAGCACTTTCTTAAATCATTTCAAAACAATAAATTTAGTCATTCGGAA
Organism: Erythroxylum pelleterianum; assembly: GCA_027563865.1. Lineage (NCBI taxonomy): Eukaryota > Viridiplantae > Streptophyta > Magnoliopsida > Malpighiales > Erythroxylaceae > Erythroxylum > Erythroxylum pelleterianum. The sequence goes on along the minus strand of JAOQMR010000009.1, from coordinate 11,218,001 downwards.
GTATCAAATTAAACAATATTTTCGAAATTAATAATTTTAAAAAAATATTTTTGCTTTCTTTATTTTTCGAAAACACATAGATAACTCATAATTCAACTTATAAATATGTTACCCCACCTCATATCCATGCTCGGAACTTGATTAAAGCCTCAATTCCTCCAATCCTCACTTAAATCGAAAAATACCTAAAATCAAGAAAAAAATCCCTAATTTAGGAACATCCAAAATTGACCATCAATTAGGGCATAATCACTAAAATAAACTATAGAAAACCTAATCTCATAACCTTCTTAAACTATCTAAACCAAAAACTCTTTAAAAGATCAAAGATCAAAAACATCTCTTACCTTCATCTTCTCCCATTTTCAACATTTATTGGCTCATGTTGGAGCTCTTGAGCTCCTCCATCTTTTCTCTCTTGGAGCATGGTCGAAAACCCTCTAAGAAGCCAAGAAAAAGAAAACCTAACCTTTGCCTTTCTTCTTTCTCCCGATCACCAAAGCCATCTTCTCCTTCTCTCTTCGTTCTTCTCTTCTTTCATTTTCTTTCTTATTTTCGTGTATCCGCTCCCTCCAATACGACAGCCCTTCATCTTCCTCTTTAATGAATGATAAAATGACTAAAAAGTCCTTACTTATAAGCCTAATAACTTAACCCTTTAAGTGATCTTCCATAATTGCCCCTGAAACATTCTTGAAAATCTGACATCTTACGTCCTTAATTTGATAAGGAAAGTGAGAAATTTGACAAAACTTCCTTCTAGAGAAATGTTCCTCTTTGTCTCATCTTTAAAATGACACCAAAAACACTCAATTCGGTTCATAAATGAAGAAGTTGTGGCCAAAATACTCATTCAGCTCTTACTAATTCGAGACTGAAAACCAAACTCAACTTCCATTCAGAAATTGAAAGTCTTAGGGGCTAAATTGAAATTCGAGTCCTTCAGATAATTCATAGCCCCATGTCTCTATTTTATTTTGCCTCAAGAATCAATTTAATCGAATCTCCACAGATCCCGAATTTCTCAAAATACTGAACCATGTTCAGAAAATTATCTAACTCATAACCTTTAACCAATCCTCTCACTTTG
>JAOQMR010000009.1:11073535-11085881 GCA_027563865.1 Erythroxylum pelleterianum | reverse complement strand
ACATCACTAGTAAGCATATGCTTGTAATAAAATTTCTTTGTTATAAATTTTGTCAGTATATTCCTCAGGCTTACCTCTATAATGTCTAATAGTGGCACATGCTTATCGGAAAGTAATTTCAATTATTTTCCACTTTATATAGATGCTAATGAATTTATCTAAATCAACCATATGTTGTCCAAAATACACATGCTCAATTTTAAAAATCTTCCCACCATTGAAATAGGAAATTTAGTTATTAATATGTTTCTTTTACTTTTGTAGCTTACTTGTATTTTTAAAGCAAATTAAATGTCATTAGTTTAATTTTCCATTCCCTCCATTTTTATAGAATATATCCATCATAGCCCTCATCATCACATTAAGCTTGGTCAAGATAAGTATTTATCGAGCCTTTTTAATGTAGGTATTGAAGCTTTCTAAGTGATTGTTAAGCATCATATCATGTATGTTTTTACATCATCTGCTTAATGGAATGCATTTTAGCTAATTATGTGATTCTTATTAACTCTCTCCAGTTGCGTTATATACCCATCTTGTTCATTATATGTAAATGCCTTGTTGCATTCTATACAATATCCTTTATAGTTTTGGCGTTTTGAGTTGCTTTTGCATGTTGGCATGAATATCTCTGATATAATAGGCTCAATTCCTCGTTTATCATCTTTGAAAACTTGCTTTAAATCATATCAACATATATATATAAAGTGCTTTAAATCATATCAACATATATATATAAACTTGCTTTAAATCCAATGGCGATGTATTCGCCCTCAATCATTGTACTCAAAATGCTTTAATTAATATCTGTCGAAGCATCATCCACTCTTAACCCAATCCCCTCCTACTGAATACTCAAGTTGATTGATAAGTCGATGCAGTTCCATAAACAAGAGAGTTTTAACGTTGAGATCTCCAGATAAAACAAGAAGAGCAGTTGGGATGGAGAGGAGAAGAAAAATAATACGTCTGCTTGCTTTTCTTGCTTTATGTTCTTCAAAAACGTGAGTTAAGTGCCACATAAGAACAAACTGCTTTTATGTATATCAATAACGAGTTACATAGATTGTTGATTACAATATTTGCAAAATAATACTGCTGCAAAGTGCCAAGCACTCTCAAACCAAACAAGCACGAGTGGATGAAACCGATGTTCCCTTTAAGAAAGAACCCACTCCCACAACGCATTCACAAAAGAACGATATACAAGATACACAAGTAATGAATAAGACCAACCCAAAACTCACAATTGCATCCTAAACAAACCAAATTAAACATGGCTAATGGCTATGCATCAATGGTTGTACCTGTTCTCGCCTGTGATATGCGGTTAGCATAGATAGTCACCAATCGCAACTGCGTACTGTTAAGACCCTCCAAGTAAGGCAAAAATGCTTTTCCAAGCATTATATAAATATCCACCAGACAGAAAACAACAGTCTGCACCAAACACAATCGCACAACAAAATATAAGAAAATAAGACTATAAAAGCAGATTTTGAAAATTCTTTCCGAAGCAACCAAAAATAAAATTTTAAAGAGAGTGTATATCCAAGGATTCAGTGCCTTCAAGAAATATTGCCTGTGCTTGACTGACTTAATATAATATCTCACAGTGGGTTGCGGTTATTTTCCTATGTGTAGCATAATAAAATGCAATAACCAAATAAATAAATCCCATTACCTTGCGAACATCGGCACTCTGGTTTCCAAATGCTTCAAAAAGAGCAGGCAAAAATGAGGATAACTGGGCCATAAGTTCCTCTTGAGAAAGCCGGCCAACAAGCTGAAAGAAAATCAAATAATTACTAGCCTTCATAGAATATCAAATGAAACTACAAATTCACAAGAGTATCTGCTACAATAATCCCTGAACTTCTCTGCCAAGGGGAAATACCTTAGTCAAACAATTTATACAATTGACAAGAGTTTTTTCATCTTCAGTAACCAAAAGAGGGACAACAACCTGCAGTTTCAGTTATAGACAAAATTAAAAGGTAAAAAAAGGAACCAACACAGATATTTGTTTTTATCAAAAGAGAAAGGATAATTTTGAGGTACCCCTCTAATATGTGTGTGAAAGAGTGAAGATAGAGGGGGGAGAGAGAGAGAGAGAGAGAGAGAGAGATACACTTAAGCATCTGAAGGGATCATATTGAGACAACACAATTGTCAAACAGTGTTCAGCTTCATTTGAAACCTTAATATGGATGGAAAAAATAAGACATTAGAGAATAAGGTAAAATAAAAAGAGAATGAAAAATAAGATGAGAAAAGGAGCGAGCAATTACTTTTGAAGTTATATCTTTTGTAACATGAAGCAGCTTCTCTATCACAATTTCAACAGAGTCCTCCATGGCATCTTTCTGGAAACATGGCAGGAATAAAAGAAATTTTGAATGATTATTGATAAAGAAGGAAAGCAGTTGACAACCAATAACAAGCAAGACCAATACCTGATTTTTGAGCATTTCAATTATTAGTGAAAGAGCGAGTTCCCTGATTGATGAATCAGAATCGTCTAAGACTTCAAGTACAGCAGTCAAAATCTGATTGAAGTACTGCAAATTACGGAATTTCCATAAACTAAGTTAGACGCATATAACATAGAGGGAAAAAAGTTATTGGACAATTGTTCATTCAAGGGCAACAATGATGAAAGAGAGAAGTAGAAAGAAGCTCCTGAAAAAACTCTAAATGACAACATATCCTTGGCAATGAAATTGCTAACCGTATATCAGAAAGTAGACAAACCCTAATATGTTGTCAACAGCATATGATGCCTTTTAATTATCATAAATTCAGGATAATAGGAAAGGTCGTCCAAAAGCCAAAATCTCTTATTACAAAAGAAATTTAGTCAGATTCGTTATGATATGTGTAACTATCGCCTGCACTGATAATGTAAACAATCAAAGCTACATTATTAGCATCACACAATTGTGCACCAAAATCACAAAGGGTCATCATATGACCGAGAACCAGAATCCACAAAATGTACGAACAAAAAGAGTGAAAGGAAAGAGATTCTGATCATACTTTAGACCAAACAGTCTGATCATTAGCCATTGAAGCTTTGATTAGCTGCTGAAGAGCACTGCACTTGGCTCCTGTAGGGCTTTCGGTACTTCCACTGCAAATCTAGAAATAAAAAAGGTGGACATTCATGAATCGCAAACTTGCAGGTGTTCATGAAACTGGGTTTCAAATCAATCATTAGCCAAGAAAATCATGAGGTCAAATATCTCACCAGGTGAAGAATTTGAGGAATACTAGGGCCTGTCTCTGTAAAAGGGTTGATCTTTACAGCAGCAGGTTTGTGATCATCAAGGTCCGACACAGGAGCAGTGTCAGGGTAAAGTCCAGGGGTCTTAGCAACCACAATAGCTTCAGATATCACCATCCCATTAGTGGCCAAACGTGGAGTAGACAGAGCATCAAAGTTCATGCTATTATCAACATTTTCCGGAATAGAGCGGGTTCCCATGTTCTGACTTGTAGAATTGGTCATGCAAGCCAAATCCATGGTACCAGTCTCAAAATTCTGATACAAATTCTCGTGAGTCTCAGCGGAAGCTACTGGGTCAATAATTCCTGTAATCAGTGTTGATTCTTGGTTAGAGCTCCACTTCCTGCCCCCATCACTATCAATTGAACCAGTAGAATACTTTCCAAATAAATGACTTCTCTTTGATACACTCATATATCCTTCCTCTGAAGATGTTCCAACAACATCAGATGGATCATACAATGACTTAGTCCGTTGTCTTTCTTTCTTGTTCTGTAGATAGTTCATCAAGTCCACCTCAATTCGAGGTGTGAATTGTTTAAGAGCTCGTCTTAGAGAATTTTGTTCTTCAACTGACAAACTAAGAATAAAATGAAGAACAGCTCCTGAGTCAAAGTGGGAATAAACTGATAAAATGCATGTAATAGCTGCTTCCTTGAGCTTGGTATTCTTATCATGGGCCAATGGTGTCAACTTAGCTAACCATAGCTTCAAGATGCCCATGTTACCAGCACCTTCGGAATTCATTGCGTGCTTATTAAACGAATTAATAGCAAATTCAATAACAGCTAATTTGGCCTTTGGAGATCGTTGTTCATCCAGTGATCGGAGTAAGGAAGGTAACAGAGTATCAACACCATAGGTTTTACCTACAATCTCCAAAGTAGTAGAGCAAGGTTGCCTAACCAGTTCCTTGGGATCAATTAAACGTGAGAAAACATGCGGCAATATTCTTTCCATGTAACTCTCAAAGGGCTTTCGGCATGATGGAATGATATCTGCAAGGGTTGAAAGAGCTGCTTGTGCAACTTTATGATGAGGGTCATCCAAGTGCTGGAAAAATAACTTCATTACTTTTTCAAAATTTTGTAGAACTTCTTGAATCCCTTTTGTGCCCTGCTGCAGTAAAGATCGAAGATAATTGAAAGCAGCCACCCGAGCATTCCAGTCTGAACTTGGACTTAGACCCTCACTCAAAGCATCACCGAGAGATGAAGGACCTTCCACATAATTTGACACATCCCCAAGGGAGAGCTGGCTATCATCAAAACTCCTTCTCCTTCCAGCAGACATCCGCCCAGTTACATGTTTTCTTAGAAGTGGTTTTTGGAAATTGGGAACAGAACTATTGTGTGAATCCCTGAAGTTTACATCTTTGTAAGGTGTATCCACATACTGTCTGTAAAAGTTTGAGTTCACAGAACGCCTAGCCTCCCTTATGTCATGGTTTTCTTCAATAAAGCCTCTTTCCTGCAGCCTTTCAGAAGCCCTTTTATCTGAGAATGATGACAATGCTGACACAGATTCAGTTGCTGCACTACTATGGTAAGATAGTTTAGCAGTTTCTTTGGAAGCTTGAATTTGAGTGATAATATCAGACAAAGCCAAGCCACCATTACGATTACCACCTTTGCTGATGTTGGAATCTGTTGATTCAGCCATCGAAGAGTTTAAAAGGTGACTGGACGCTGGAACAGCTGCAGGAAATGGTGGATCACGAGAAGATGGAGGTTCAACTCCTGTGCTAGGAGCAATAAAAAAAATTTAGCCGCTCAGAAATGATACGAGATTTAGTTTACCAGTCATTTAACACTCTTAACTTAAAAACAGAATCAGATTCCTGTCCTACTAATACAGCACTTTAATGGAATAGTCATTCAGTACCTAGATCCAAGCTAGATGACCGAAGACTTGAAGGATTTTGTTTGTCAGATACTTCCAAACCTCTAAGCATGCTTTCAATTGCCGTAACTTTCTGTTTGCTAGAATGCAAAACACTTTCCAGACTACGCTCACTTCCTTTACCAAGGGATTTTGCCTGTGACAACAGGAGGCCTGAAGAAAGTGAATTCCCAGATGACAAACTTGAAGTTCTATCCATTGCAATTATGGCAGAAGTTCCATATCCGTGAAAGTTTGTGGGGGCAGACGCCTGCGACGCAAATGACATCTGAGAACTTCTATCCCGTAGAGAAGGAGATGCATGTCGCCTATGCAAACCCCCATCCTCTTCATTAATAAGCTGCATAAAACAATGTTCCACTGTAAGAAAAGCTGAAATGAAAGCCATCAAGATATAGTCATAGGAAAAATATAAGTTGTACCCGTTGAATAACAGGATCAAAGGATGAAAATAATCGACGTGATCGTTCAGGCCAAGTTTTTGCAAACATTCTATAGCACATTCTTGCAGTTGACCGTACCTGTCAGATTACATAGATTATAGACATCTTTGTGACTTCAAAGCACGTATGACAGAACTATCAGAATTAGGCATCTCTATTACTGTTCTCAGTCAACTCAGTGAACCATTAGATATATTGTTTTCACATAAAACTTAGTTAACCTCATATCATGAGAATTCCATTGTGCAGCCATGAAAGAGCAATTCACACAGCTGAGCAAGGGTCTCAGTGAAACCTTCTACACAAATATCAAAGAGTTGCAACATCATTAATTTAAATACCTCACTCATTGCATCTGCAACACAGCACCTTATTAGATCTTCATAAAGATCAGCTGACCGCAGTATTTCTGGAGTATCAGGCCAATGCTCTAGAATCAGCAGTGCATATTCACAACATCTGAAGTTCACAGGTAAATGCAAATGTGACATATTAAACAAGTAAAAAAAATAATCATAGAGAACAAGTTGGTTGATAGTACCTTGCACGGAGAACTGCATTTCGGTCATTCTTTGCACAATCAGCTATGCGAGGAAGCACACGAGAAACTTTGCAGTTACGTAACATCTGGAAAAGCAGAAAACTATGCAATGAGAATAATATCTTCAGAAAAAAGAGATGTACAAATTCATGTGAAGGTAGAAAGGCAGATCACCGTTTTTATGCAGTTATCTGCAGACTCTGCAATCACAAGTACAGTTATCACAACCAGCTTGAAAAGGACCTGATTATGATAACAGAATAAAGACATAGTCTCAAACCTAACAAATAGTAATAAATAGCTCACATGTTAACGGAGTAGAAGCTGAAAAAGAGAGAACTTACAGGGATGAACATCTCAGCACATGCCTCAAAATCACCCAAGAGCTCCTTTGACAAAAAGCATAACAGATGGCAAGCCTTGAAGAATGGAATACCAAGTTAGAATAAGGTGAGTATACAGTTTGAAAGATCTTTTGTTGTTAAACAGATCTAAAGATATTTAAACTGTGGAGAAAGTTCTCAAAGCAATATTATTGGCCTTGCTGCATTTTAAAGCACCAAAACATTCCATATCCTGTTCCAATATTTACTGCTACAAGTATAAGAGATTGCAAACACATATATCATTCCTACTTGAGGCAAACAAAATTCCACGCTCCAGTTCTAACAAATTATCAAATCAATTGTCCTCACTGATATTTCCAAAACCTGATCCACCCTTACCTTAGCTCACTCACATATACAAGCACAGAAAGAGAATGCTAGCTAATTAAACCACAGAAAAGTACACAGAGCATAGGAAAGATTGCATAAACCATCACACACTCCCAAAACAAAGTCTTAACAGTTGTTTGAAAAGCAAAAACTGAAATAAAAGTTATTTCGGCTTTGACATAGTCTCCTAAGATCAGAAGATAGAAATTTTTTATCTCCATAAAGTTAGTAAAAGAATTAGCTATACCTGTTTCACTATGCTAGACCTTCGATCGGACAACTGGGTGCTTAGTGGACCAACTAGTTGCTTCAAGAGCCCCGCAAAAGATGGATAATCAACAGCACCTGAAATTGTTCAGTACATTGAAACTCTCAATTTTACAGAAATAAACCTGATTTATTTGCAAAGACTAACATTCACTATGGGAAACCTGGAAGCTATAACAAGTTTGCACTGAAAAATGCAAAAGAAAACAGAGAACAGAAAAGAAGGAAGAGTGAGTTTCCTTTCTAGATGGATATGATATACAAGGGCAGAAAGCTAAACAACAAGGATTCAGCTGCAACATGCAAATGGAAACACAAACATAAGCAAAGTAGACTTTATATATGCATACAATTAAATTATGAAGTGTATCACTTTCATAGTGTCAAAAATCTACAGAAGGAAGAAGTTCCATAGGATAGGAAAAGAAGAGGAGATAACCCTTCTAACAAAATCTTTCAAAACAAAATTAAAAAGGTCATGAGATATTCGCAGACCAAACAAGAAATCACTTGGTCAACATGCAAAACACAGACATGATGAGCATAATTAAATATAAATTGAACTAACAAACCAGATGAATGGAGGGACAAACCTCCTAAAACAAGGCCTTCAACTCTCTGCATGGCTGCTATGCGGACAGACCAATCCTTTTCTGGAATTAGGGTAGAAGCGATCTTCTCAAATTCCCTTACTAGCTCCTTTTCTGAGTAAACTTGAATAGGTTCAATAGGTTTCTCGGTTATATCATTTGCAGCTGCTTTATAGGAAAATAAATCCAATATCAATTTGAATACAATTACAATTTTTCTTAATGATTGAAATATTTCCAAAACATAATCAATATAATTATATAAGGAAAAGCTTTGGCAACGAGAAAACTTGATTTCACAGATAAGAATTTGGGAACAAATAAAACCTATGAACAGTTTGCCACTTTATTCCATAAGGGTAAAACAAAAGTTTGAAAGATTTCCTATGATTAACTAACTATTAGAGAATCACGAGAGATGTATAGTACCTCAAGAGCAAAGTTTACAAATACGACACAAATGTCTCATGGACTATGACATTAAAATATGCTAACCTCCAAACAAAGACATCTCCTTTGAAGAACTCTTGGCCTTTGGGCTACTTTTCTTCGGGTTAAGACTCATGGGTTTCATTTCTCCCGTAGTAAAATTACCCACAAGCCCTTCTGCGGGGCGAACTTGTGGTTCAATCTTCTCTAGCCTCGCATTGATATCTTTAATCTGCAGTTAGTTGCCAATACAAAGTTATAAAAGAAGTGGAACCTCCTTTTGCCATGGAGTAAAGACAAGATTCAATTGATGTGGTTTTCGTTCTGTGCAGTGATCTTATTTAAGAACATGGCAGACACAGTGACCAAAGGATAAGTAGTTTCCACTTGCAGGTCCTGTTCAGGTTATGAGAAACAGTGTAAATACAATGTTGGTTAGACATTCACCATATAAGAAGGAAGGTTTTGGCGATGGAGCTCATCACGAAACTGAGGCCCAGATTGTGAATACATTTCCTGAAAGAAAATAGGTTAGATAACCTTAATGGATGCCCATCTCCCAAATTAACATGAGCAATGAAAGCCCGATAAAAAACTAATCAAATAATAACAATGAGACTAATCTCACTAACCTCAATGCACAATAATGCTGCTTCCCTAACACCAGGATTTGGGTCATTCAACATCTGTAAAATCTGATAAACCAAAGAAATTTAAACCTTAATTTTGAACCATGGAACTCTAATTCTGATTTAAAAAGCATCATTGGTTGGTTGAACATACAGGAGGAAGAATCGCCCGCTGAAGAGGGAGTTCAGTGGATGCAAAAAGACTAATTGCCGAGGTGACCGTGCGAGCAAACTCTTCCCTGATTCTCCAGCTTCTATGTGTCCAAGCAAAAGTGCCTGCTCTCTCAACTATTATTGTAGGAGAAGAAACCTGAATTTTGGAAAATGCATATTCAAGCCCAGACTTCCTATTCATTTATTCATAACTTCATGCAATTGCTAACACTGAAAAGTTGAAATTCATGATTTTATTTTCTTTTCTAAAATAAAACATAAATTCCATAGATTATCAACCCGATAGTAAGCAAACTACACTGAAACATGCAATGGAGAATCAAAGATCCAATAAATCAACAGAATAAGTAACTAACAATACAAGCTAACTCAAACACACCGACACATATAAAGCCTTTAAAACATTTAGAAAAGCTAAGATAATGTAAATTTTGTATTCGAATTCCAAACTTTACTTTCCTAATTCTGCAGACTACCACTATACAGACCTCCATAAGAGTGAGTAAGAGCCGCCGGGCAGCGTCTCTGACGGGCTGTTTGGCATCGCCTAACCGCTCAACGACGGCGGGGACAAGTGCATTAAAATGCAATTTCAAATGGTCGCCGGACAAAACGGCTGCGGAGGCCAGAGACTGGAGAGCACCCTGAGATACCTTGAAATTGTTGTCTTTGAGAAGATCCAAGCAGCAGTCCACGAGCGAAGTCGTTTCGGAAATACTCAAGCTCTTCCTGGAAGCTTCTAGAAGCTGGTGCAGCCTCTCCACTCCGGCCATACGCTCCTTGGTGTCCTTAGCACGCGCCAACTCCAGCGCCTCCTCCATTGTAGACAACGCAACCTCCGACGACCTCGATCTGACACAGCGAAGCTTAGATCTTACTCCGATTGGTTTAAAGAAGGCAGAGAAAGAGAGAGAGAGGTGTTGGTTGACAGAGAAGACAATTGTGAGACTCCAATTTGTTGAGGTGGGCTCGAGGATTAGGGGGTGCGTAAGTTTACACAGCATCGGGTGAGTATTATTGGGTCGGATTCGGGTAATTTCAAATTTGTAGTCCGAGACTCCGAGCAGCGAGGCCCTTTTCTTTTTCTTTTTTTTAAGGACAGTTCAATGTATTTCGTATCATACTAGTTGGTATCGGTCGAAAAATAATACAAAACTGGTCTTATTAGTACCGGTCGATACCGACATTGTAAATTTTACAAATTTGAGGACCATTTTACAAAAAAAGAAAAACTTAACAAACCCCTCCCCTGACTCTGCAACTCTTGTCTCAGATTTCTCTCTCACTCTCTCTTTGAGTTCTTCTATCCGGAAACTCTCCTCTTTGGCGACTCTCTACCATTATCTCTTCCTCACGGTCACGGCTCACACATGCATAACCCACTGCCTAATCGCTCTCCAGCCACTGCCTCTAAGATTCAACCGTCCACTTCACTTCCCAATGCATGTAGAGTGTAGAGTACTGTAGCAGAGTCTGCAGATTTGGAATTTTATTTTTCCACATCCAAATCTAGATCCAAACCTGACTAGGGCCAAACTGAACCAAACCAACCTGACTTTTAATTGCATTTTTAAATTTTCTAGTGTGTTTTTTACTCTTAATTGCAATTGTATTATATTTGGTTGTGTACGTGTGTTTTGTGATGGTTGGAATTATTTGTGTAAGTTGGGAAATTTGAGTTTGAAAGTTGTAATTTTTTTAAGTGTTTGAAAGTTGTAATTATTTGTGTGAGTTGGTTCAATTTCAATATGATTTACGTATTGCAAATTTATGAGAAAAAGTAATGCATTGGAAAATTTAGATTTGAAATTTGAAATTGTTTGTATGAATTGGTTCGATTTAATATAATTTACACATTGTCAATTTAAGAAGAAAATTACGGCCTATTTGCTTTGCCGGAATAACTATGCTATTCCGTGCGCATTCCTACCTCATTTAGTAATCTTGCGTTTGGTTACAAGTAAGCTAGGAATAACTAATAATATGGAATATACATTCCGTAAATTTGAGGAATAACTAATACTCTTCTCTACCTATCTTTTTCTATTCCACAAAAACTTATTCTTACAAAAACTTTTTTATCCTTCGACGTTTTCACTTCAACCTTCTCTCCCGAAGCTTCTTCTTTCTTCTCCAAATTCACGGTTGCCAATTCACTTAAATCTAATCAAATCTCTTTTAGAGCCTGTTTGGATGAGCTTTTATTAGTAGAGCTTTTGTCAGTAGAGCTTTTCTGATAAGAGCTTTTTTAAAAAGCCTGTTGACTATTTGGCTGTCAATTAAAAAAATAGTTTTTTTAAAAGAGCTTCATACAGTGGATTGTTTAGCAACATAAAAATAAAAAGCACTTTTATTAATTTTAACTATATTGTATTTTATAATAAAATTATTTATGCTAAATAATAAAGTATACTAAACAATATGTAAAATAAAAACAAAAAGGTAAGGAGAAAGCGGACACCCTTGTCTGATTCCACGAGTAGGCGTGAACTCATCCGTCACCTCCCCGTTCCATAATACTTGCATAGAAGAAGTCGAGACACAGGTCATAATGATTCTGATAAGAACCGAAGGAAGCCCGGCATCGAGAAGAGTATCTTGCAAGAAATCCCATCTGAGTCTATCGTAAGCCTTCTCTAGATCGACCTTGATGGCCATCCACCCCGATCGACCCTGGAAGCCTGTCATAGAATGAATAACCTCTTGGGCCACGATGATGTTGTCATTAATACTCTTCCCCGCCACAAAACTGACTTGATTGTGGGCAATGAGATCGGGCATGATACTCTTCAACCAGTTCGCAATAGTCTTAGTCACAAGTTTATACAATATCGAGCAAAGGCTGATCGGACAAAATTGGGACAATTGCTCCGGCCCCTGGGTCTTCGGAAATGGGCCGTTTTCTGCGAATTCTCCGTGGAACCCCAGATAAAGCGGCGAACATGTTTCTCGGCACACTAATCCTGTTATTAGTTCTAGCTAGTTGTTAGCTCTTTTATTTACCAAAAAATAATATGTAAAGTACAATATATTATATTTACGGTTACTTAATTTTTAGATAACCATCTTGTAGGAAATTTTAGATAATCATCTTGTAGGAAATAATTTAAAGAGATATCTCATTTTCTTGTAGGAAATTTTCATCCATACTTGGCTTCTCTACATGATATCAATGATCAACCCGTATGTCCTAAGCATTTTCACTTTGACTTTGAGCATCCATCATGTACTGAAGAGCACATCAAAGAACTCATCTGGAGGGGAGCAGTGAAATTCAATCCAGATTCAACTTGCTAGATAAAGGTGATATTTATCCATGGATTATCATGATCATGTTGGCCATTATCAATTAACGAGTACAAATGA
>JAOQMR010000009.1:11037505-11047954 GCA_027563865.1 Erythroxylum pelleterianum | reverse complement strand
AAAGAGTCCTTTAAGGTTCTAAGGCTTAAGAGCGCTTAATGGGGTCTTGAGAAATGGAGTTCATTAATCAAGATCCTAGACCTAAAGAGAGTCCTTTAAGGTTTACCTGTCAAACTTAGTGATTTCTAATCCCATCAAATTGGTTTTGAACTGTAATAGCCAAAGCTCATTTTCAAGAGGATTTTATCACTTGTCTTAATCTTTTCATTTTCTATTTTCAAAAACCCAAAAATACTTTTACATGCTTTTTACAATGCATTTTAGTTCATTAATATTTTTAAGATCGAAACCCCCTTCTTACTAATTTCTCTTGCATTTATGACATATAGGCTAGCTTAGGTCCATTTCATTAGGTTCCGATTAAGCGAGATGACCCGAGGTTGCATCCTAATTGCAATACTTGTAATTAAATTATTTTTGATTCGACTTCCAAGGGTTTGATCTTTAGATCGAGACGAAGAGCCGATCAGTATTTTGAATTTTTTCCTCAAAAGACTACATACTATTCACAAACAGTGACAAAATCCAGAAACTCCACTTCAAGCCAAATTTTGACACACTTAGTGACAGAAATCAAATTCAACTCCTCATGAAAGTTGTAGATATATCTTTCTAAGTTAATCTGAATTTAACTTCATCCAATTTGGATACCTACAAGGAAAGATATGTCTAAAATACCGATATCTGTCCAGTGGAACTACACTTCCTAACCAGTTCCCAGCACGTATCTAAGCTCAATTCTTTCCAAATTCAGTACACAATTGATCCATTTCAAACATCAAATGACACATGTTATAACAGAATACCAAGTTTATAATTCCCTTACCTCTTTAAACTTCAAATTCAACTCCAAAGAACCAACTATTATAGCCCCTTCCAAGCAACTCATACACTTCCAAAATCAAGATAAATGTAATATGATTTTAACACCCAAAGTACGTCAGCCTAGAAAATCGCATGAGATAGCTTCTTCATGCAACATATGGCAAGGAGTTTAATGTGATAGTACAACAAAAGCAAAGTAAAATTCAGAGCAAGGAAGAGAGATCATTTCGGTGGAGAGAAGAGAGTTAAATGAAGACTGCTGAAGTTTCTTTGGAAAGGCTTGACACCTAAGCTGCTAAGTGTCTTCATTAAACATTAACACGTCTCCAATGCATGATGCCCATTTTCCCTCCATGTAAGCTGCCAAATGTCTCCAACATGTCAGGCCATTTGTCACACAATGAATGATGCCACTTGTCCTCATATTATGCTGCTAAATGTTACACATTGAATGACGCCAAATGTCAATGATTCATAGGCTTAATCATACTAATTTTTATGTACTAACTTAACTTATCACTTGACAATTTTTCTGGTCCAAATGTACATTTTAATACCTCAATTCTCTAATGGCTACAATTAATTCCAATTCACTAACTATGGTTTATAAAACCCAAAATGCAAGTCACATGTCTTTCACTTTCAAATCATAGCACAATTTTAACTCATATTATACATGTACTTTCATAAATATGTAATATTTCATCTAGGGTATATTTTGGGGCCTTACAACCTTGGTAGATGCCTTACAAGTGGCAACATCTTTGTTTAGTCAATATTCTGTGAGACAGGAATCGTCATTCATCACTAACCCTGTCACTGCTTCAGGCGACATCCCAAATATGTTTCACTTTTGTCGCAGTGTTCCTCTGATACAAGTATATATGTATTATAATCTGTTTGAACTTTGAAAATCTTAGTTATAAGGAGTTCATGGTCTCTGGATTCTCCCTAAAAGCTCTTCGATTTATTTTTTTCCCAAATCCCTAGTACGTGATTCCATGGCGGATAGTGGTTGGCGACTACTTACATGGGGGAGAAGACAAGGGATGAGTTGGGTAAGAGAGGAAGAGTTAAATAGGAGAAAGAGTCAGAAGAGGTCAGCCTAAAGGGGCAAAGTTGTGAATACCGTACCAACCTTGATATCGAATTGGGTTCTAGTACGATACTATCCCGATGCCAATCAATACTAGGTACCATTTTGTGTAATTTTCAAATTTATGAAATAATCCCTGTTTTTTAATTACAAAATAGTTCATTGTTATATTATACAGTTATACTGCAAAGATCATAATAATAAATAATAACCACAATTAATATGAAAAAGGGCAATCATCATTATACAAATATAAAATTAATAACTATATAAAGTATTAAAAATATTACAATTTGATAATATAATAAATAATAATTATATTTAAACATCCAATAAAAAGAATAATAAATATCCTTAACTCTCAAAATTATTACAATTTACAACAAGAGTTTGCTATGAGAAAACAACCAATTAGAAGTGAAACCTAAAACAAAAATATTTATAATTACATTACATATATATAAATTTAACATATACATCAAATATAAGTAAAATTACAAGAAGAGGAAAAACAAAAACTTGAAACTTCATTCAATCGTCTACAAAAGGATACCCACTATAATTGCACTAACTCCAATTATCATTTGGTATAAAATCCTCATCATTAAGAGGAGCTCATCATCATCATCATCATTCAAATTCAATGCACCAAATGACATGCCAATGCTTTCCTATCCAAGATTATCTTTCATGTCATTCACGCTTACCAAACCTGGTTCCTCATAAACCTAATTTGCCAAAAGATCGATATTATCTATGCAAATTGGATCTACTGAACTACTTTTTCTTTTTTGAGTCCTAGTAAACAATAAAATTTAATTATGAAAAAATTATAAGAAATTATATTTAAATTAATAATAATAATATACCTTTCCTAAAGCTTTAGATTGTAACGAACGAAAACCAAGTCATTCAATCTCTTGTGCTCTAATTCATTTCAAATGTGCTCCAATTCCATTCACAGCCTATTGCACTCACACATTGACTTAAAATTCAAATTGCAAATCTTTGCAATTCTTGAACACCACTTCCAAATTGATCCCACCAAGAAACTGTAAGTTGTAAAACAACAAAAGTAGCACTATAAACAAAATAAAGTGATAATTAATTTTCAACAAATAAGAAAAGGGAAATAACTAATACTTGGAGAAAGTTTTTCTCTTTGTCGAATAGCAATTGGCAATCCAGAATCCTTAAAAGATTGCTTATAAAGCTCCATTTGTGAGCTTATGATATCTTGCATCATCTCATGAGCAACAACCGTTGTAATAGTGAATAACATTCCTCTATTAACTTCAGCTTTCTTTGTAAAATCCTGACTGAAATAGACAGTAGGATTAAAAAATGTCCCATCTATAAACAACGGAGAAGAAAGTTGTCTTTCTCATCTCTCATTGATGACTGCAATATATGGTGTGTACAAAGAAGGCTTATGTTTCAAATTGGGCTTTATTGCTTCCTTCACCCTCTTTATGACATCAAAAAGATAACTCATTATTGCCTTTTCTTCACTATCAACCAATAGAAGCACCTTCACCAAAGGCTCACAAACTCATATAACAAATTAGCATTAAGACCAAATTTCTCTATCTTCTAGTATAATTCTAGAAACCTCCAATCAACATTATACCTAGCATTCTGAGATGTAACTTACTTATCACTTGTAAACATTTTTTCTTCATCATAACAAAAGAATGAAGTGATAAGAAATTCACTACAAATCTTATTACAGCAGGATGAGATAAATTCCTACTATTGGTAAATTCCTTCCTCATTAAATTCAACATCCATGAACAATTATAAATGAACTTGGTCACCTTTTTAGCTTTCTACATAGTCTCATCAATAATAGGAAAATACCTAGGATCCCCTATATTCTCCAACATTAGGTCAAGGCAATGTGCAACACAAGGAGTTCAAAAATAAAATTAAACTTATTTTACAACCTTCTTTCTGTCGCTTTATAAGAGGAATCATTGTTAGTAATGACAACTTTATCGAATATCTTAAGTAAAGTATCAATATTCCTAATAACGTCAGATGCATCAATAAACTTCAAAAACATTAAGCCATTTGCAGAATAAACCAAAAAATTAATAATAGGCTTATGACTCCTATTTGTCCAACCATCACACATGATTGAACACCCATAAGCAACCCAATCTACTATTCTTTCTCCCAAGTAACTTTTAATTTCAAAATTTGAGCAATTCAAAAGTTTACCTCTTAAGTCATCAATCGAGGGAGCTTTGTATCCTAGACCGTAAGACGATATAGCATCCACCATAGGTTGATAATAGTAAGTTGGGAAGCATTGAATGATGCACCTATATCATACCACCATTTAGCTTCTGTTATATCAATATTATGAGCCACATGTCTTGATTGCATGACACTACGAATTGAAGGTTTCTTTCTAAGAGTTGTTCGTAGTGCAAAAAAATTAGTCATTTACCTGCTTCTTTTCCTAATATCAGGTTCAGGTGTAACATTTACTTTTTGTCGGATTTGGGATGGAACAATACCATTACCACTACAACTACCACTTTCAACATTTCCACAATCATCATGAAAACTAGCAAAGTAAACATCACTACCAATTTGATAACTCAGTCTCTCTCTTCTATCTATCTCATGTTGATATTCTTTAAGCAAAGTTTTTATTTGCTACTTCACATCATGACTTACTTTTTTACAGGATTCCACATCTCTTTTAACCCTAGGTAAATGCTTCTTTAATATAGTGATTCCTCCACTTTTCAAATGCTTGTTACAAAACAAACAAATTGTATGATTCTTCATACTTGGGACTAATGCAGCATAAGCCTAAGTTGGATCATTGTATCTTCCTGAAGCGATTCGATCAAGAGTACATTTGAACTTCTTTCCATTTATCTATAAAAATAAATGAATACATATATCAAATTCATGCACAATTCAATTTCATCCAACAGAATTCTTCAATAAGTCAAAAACCAACAATTCAAGTATTCAACATACACAACTACACAATACACACGTCCATCATATGTAATATAACTCATTTTATATGATTACATTATACACAATTTAATTTCATCAATACAATCCAATTTTATCCAATACAATTCTTTAATCAGTCAAAAACCAACAATTCACGTATTCAACATATACAGTTACACAATACGCATGTCTATCATATGTAATATAACTCATTTTGTATGATTACATCATACACAATTCAATTTCATCCAACACAATTCAATTTAATCTAACACAATTCTTCACTAAGTCAAAAATCAAAAATTCAAGTATTCAACAAACACATTTACACAATACGTATGTCCATCAAATGTAATATAATTCATTTTATATGATTACATCATATACAATTCAATTTCATCCAACACAATCCAATTTTATCCAACACAATTATTCAATATGTCAAAAACCAACAATTCAAGTATTCAACATAAACAATTACACAATACGCATGTCCATCATATGTTATATAACTCATTTTGTATTATTACATCATATACAATTCGATTTCATCGAACACAATCCAATTTATCCAACACAATTATTCAATAAGTCAAAAACCAATTATTCAAGTATTCAATATACACAATTACACATTATGCATGTCCATCATATGTTATGTAGCTCATTTTGTATGATTACATCATATACAATTCAATTTCTTCCAACACAATCTAATTTTATCCATCACAATTATTCAATAAGTCAAAAACTAATAATTCAAGTATTTAACATACACAATTACACAATACGCATGTCCATCATATGTAATATAAATCATTTTTGTATTAATTTATCATTAATATAACCGCATTACCTCAAATTAGCCGTATGATTTAGTTTGTTGTATGACATATTATATAAAAAATAATTGCGAGTGAACCCATAGATCTTGCATGTCATATTCAAAATACTAGATTGGAAACATAGCTACCCAGATTAAGAATAAACTAAATTCATTATTTCTGAAACTAGTAAATTAAATTTAATTATTAATTCAAAATGTATTCAAAATAAATTTTATCATATGTCTGTCTTCAATTATTATAAAAGCATAAATGAATTAAAAAAGATTCAAACTAATCTAAATTAAAGTTAAAATTTAAATTTAAGATTGAAATATATTTGAACAAAAGAAATTCAATAAAAATTCTTAATATGTACACTACCTAAATAATTCAAATCAAATTGAAATTATATAGATAGGCTTAATTTGATTTAATTTGTTATCTAATTTATTTATAATTTAGTTTGTAACTGTAAATTGTAATAATCCAATCCAATCAAATTCCAAATACTGATATGAGACCCGTGACTTATTATGAATTTTCAATTCCAAATCAAACAGATAAACAAGACATAATCAATCAATAGATAAACAACACACTTCGTTCATTTCATTCAAATCCAAATCCAACCATTCACAACAATGTCCTCTAACCATTCACAAACTTCACCAACTTCCAACCATTCACAACCTCACAATCAGAAATTCACAAATGTAATTCAATTTCAGGAGAAGAAAAATCTAAAACACACAAAAATATCACAAATTCAATGATCGGGTCTGATTTTTGGTGGGTTGGACTCGGATCAGGTGAAAACTAGATCTAGTTTTTGTGGAAGACAAGCAGGAGGCAAGAGCAAACAATGATGGTGGAGGTGGAACAGAGCCAGCAGCAAGTGTAAGACAAGCGGAGCGAGGCAGCAACAAGCAGAGCCTAGAAGGAAGAGGAGGAGAGGCAAACTGTAGTGGAGGAGAGGCAGACTGTAGTAGAGGAGATAGAGTCGGTAAGAGAAGGAGGATGACGACGACGACGACGACGACGACAATGAGACAAAGAGAGGGTGAGAGAGAGAGTAATGTGCGTGAGAGAGAGTGTGTGAGAGTGGAATGATAGAGTCGGGTCATTAGGGGGTGATTTTATTAAATTTTTTTTGCTATTTAGTCCTTACATTTTTCAAATTTCACAGTACCATCCGATATTTTATCGGTATTTCAAATATCAACCGGTACTGATTAGTACTTGGCGAAACTTCTGATACTGACCGATATTTATATCTGGTACCAGAAGGGGCGGTACCATTCTATTTTTCGACTGGTACAAAATGATATCAGTAAGCATAAGGGGTTGTTTTAATATTTTTGTGCAAATAGATCCCTAAAATTTCTAAAGTTTACGGTATCCAATAGGTATTTGATCGATATTTTAAATGCAGGGTGGTATTAGATAAAATTTTTAACACTGACGGATACCAACAATTGATATAAAAACTTTTAGTTCTGTATCATTTTTTGTTGGTATGATACCTTCCAGCTAGTATAGTATGAATATCAGAACGCGGTTGGAAGCATTTGGTGCGAAAAAAAAGATCATCCTATTTCTAAAAAATTAAAATTGGATACTACAGCTTGGATTTGTTGGGAAAGAGTAAGAAATTTGACATTAAGCTGTCTACGGTACTTGTAGATTATTGTTTGTTCTCGTCATGATGAGTTGGTATCCTTTTTCTATATTCCCACCCTTCTGTCTCTCTCTTCGCCAAGTAACTCAAAACCATTCAACAAGACACTTTTGCTCACTTTAACACTAAAATTAGAATTTCTTTCTTCTTTATACAATTGTGTCCAACAAGGCAAATGGAGGAAACCCTTCTCCTTCATTTGATATATTAAAAAAAAAAAATCAAATCAATTATACGCAGAACAGAAGCTCTTCAACGACGCCGGAAGCCAAAAAAAGCACCAAATAAACCAAAAGTAAACGCCCCCATCATCCGTCTCTGCCATTCTTCTTTACGCTCGTCAGGGTTTGGGTTTTTTTGTTGCCTCACCTTTTCAACTCAAATGCAACGCAATTGCTGCCATGTCTCGTTGGCTTTCGTCCTTAAGCTCCTCAACTTCCTCCAAGCGTTCTTTGCCCTTTCCATTATTATGTACTCTGTTTGGATGCTTGATCAATGGAACGGCCATATTCCTGTTACTCCGCCACCTTTTCCGGCTCCATCGCCGGAATCTTCCTCGGTTTCATATTTTCAGTCAATTCAGGGGATTAATTTCTTCAGTGATATGGCCCATGGGTTGGATTTCAACTCCTTTAAGCTTCCTGCACCGTGGTAATTGGGCTTCTCTAGGGTTTTTCAGTTGGGAGATTTGTAAGATTTTGGTGGTTGTTTAGGGTTTGATTGTTGTTATTATCTACTAATTTTTTTTAGGAATTCCATTTAGGAAGTTGGATGGTTTTAGTTTATCTTAATTTTATTATTTCTAATTTGGATTCCGTTTTAATGATCTTGGAATCAAGACTCTCTTTATATTTCAATATTTCCTTCATTGCTTTAATTGGGTGGAGGGTGCTTGTTGCATTAATGATAGTGTGATTCGTTATTGCCTTTGAAATTGTCGATATTTAATGCTCTTTCAAAGCTTTTGACATTATTTTTCAATGCCAAATACATTGATATGATTTTTCCATAATTCTTCTGCATTGACGGTTTAGTGTTACGGTTTAATTGTCCCACGTCGGTGATAAAAGGGACTGGTGTGGGGTTATAGGCTTATGGGCTCTCCTACCCTTCAAGCTAGTTTTTGGAGTTGGTTCTCCCATAAAACCTGAAACAATTGGTATCAGAGCTAACAACACTACTTCAAGTCCTCGTGCCATGCTCACGGGTGGTGATGTCGGCATTGTAGTGCTTACCGGGGCTAGAAAAAGTCTAGCGCACAGCCACCCTGTGGGTACGTGCGTGGTGACGCCAGTATAGCAGTGTTAGCCCGGGGCTAGAAAAGGTCTAGTGCATAGTTAGACCGCCGGTGCCTGGGCTGCGAAGCGTAGTGGGATGGTAAGGTCTAATTGTCCCACATCGGTAATAAAAAAGACTGATGTGGGGTTTATAGACTTATGAACTCTCCCACCCTTTAAGTTAACTTTTGGAGTTAGTTCTCCCATAAGACTTGTAATATTTAGCCTCGTCAATCTTTTTCCCATATGCCGTTACTATGACCGTATATAGCCACTGTCACCTACTGTTTTATTTAAAAACTGTTTCTCGTCCATGGGTAAATTTGTCTCATATTTTGGTGGTTGGGTGATTTATTTGTAGACTTGGAAGGTTAAAACATTATTTGACACTTAACCCGCAAAGAACGTTTGTATTTTTCTATACAAATTGGTTTTAACTTTTGTCGTTTTCAGTTGTTTACTGTTTTGATGTGTACTGCATGTGGTGGATTGTTCTTGTCGCTAATAGTGCAGAACTGGAGGGGCCCATGGAGTATTAATTCGGGAATTGGTTTTCATGGCAGGTTCATCTACTCTTTTATGGGTGTGGGCATTATATTGTGCTGCGTTACTTTAATTGGTTGCATAGCAGCTGAAGCTATTCACGGCTGTTGCTTGTGCTTTGTATCCTATGGAGCTGAGGAATTTTCTGTCTATTGATATTTACTTTCTCTGCAAGGATTATGCAATTTAACTCAGTTCTCTTATCCCATTTACGTGAATAACGCTGCTAATTTTGGCGTTTTTATAAACCAGAGGCCTTCTCTCATCATCTTGTTGTAAATACCTATGAGATAAACAAAGAGACAAAGAAAGAAAGAGTCAAAAGAAATATGTATACCAATGTTCAGATTGAACTGATACTGGGAGAACTTTTCAGAAAATTGTGAAGTTTGTGTCATTCTGTACAAGATCTTGGAGAGCAGGAAGTTAATACAATCATAAGAAACACAGCTAATTGCTATTCTTGAGCTGACACAAATGCCTGTTCGATGCATCTTAGTGATTGGCTTCCTAGGCTGAGTCAACTTGCAATGATGGAACTTGATATATAATTTCTTTGAGTAAATTTAAGGGAAATGTAATATGGAGAAGTTTGGGGAACATTTGATTTTCCCTTCTATTTCTTACATATTCAGTTGGTGTCACTTGATTTTGTTTTTGGCTTTGTTCTATCCAATGTCCTTTTCCTTGACTTTAGAAATATCAGTATTCAATACTCAAAATTCTATTACTGCTGCTAGAAGCAGCTTTGGTGGCATTTATTGCAATTGACCGCCGGTGGGAAAAGGTAAATTACTGTCATTAATATAGTGTTTTGTCTCTGTATTTGGGTGAAGTGGGACTTTTCATTTGCGTGTTCTGTGCATAATTGTTGTGTTCATCTCTGAACAGGATCTTCCATTTGATCCAACTGGAGAACTTCAGGGCCTTCGATCTTTCATTGAAGAAAATGTTGATGTATGCAAATGGGTTGGCATAACAGTGGTTTTCATTCAGGTACTATTTCTGTAGGACCTGGCAAGTTATGCTTCTCGACTAGCTTAGAAATCAATGTGTGACAGCCACAGACTTGTCTGTACGTAAAGTTTGATGAATAAAGAAAAAGCCACTTGTTAACGAGGATTAATATTTGGCCTGGTGGAAAATATTCAAAGATATTTGTTACTGTTGCTTCCTTGTACCTGGGTGCATAAGACATGATTGCAGCTTCTTGTCAAAATA
>JAOQMR010000009.1:11025897-11037405 GCA_027563865.1 Erythroxylum pelleterianum | reverse complement strand
ATATTCAAAGATATTTGTTACTGTTGCTTCCTTGTACCTGGGTGCATAAGACATGATTGCAGCTTCTTGTCAAAATATTATGTTTTTTAATATGTGCCATAATAAATCTAGTTAACCAATTTTCTGGAAAAGTTATATTCATGAAGAAGAAAGAACATACTAAAATTCAGAATAATTGCTATTTCTTTGTGAAGGAGGTGGCTGGCTTGCATCTGATATCCTTACTTTAAGCCAACTGACATTTAGTATTATGCTTATGCTTGACAAAAAGCCATAAATTTGCAGTTATGATGTAAGCCATATATAGTTTCTTGGTATATAATCTTGTCTTTTGCATTATTTAGATGGGGAAATTATCATTCATCACTTACCAAGTGAATCACATCCTCTTATTATCATGTTTGCAGGCCCTGGCATTGCTACTGGCATTGGTCTTGCGAGCTATGGTTTCTACTCGCAAAGGTGATTTTGATTATGAGGATGATTATGAAAGTCTCAGAGGAAGAATCCGGGAACCCCTTCTGAATCAGTCAGGTCAAGCGTCTGGCTCAGGGACTCACTCAGACATCTGGAGTTCACGTATAAGAGAGAAGGTGATTTCTATCAAAGGCCCTAACATAAAATCGACAATTTTGATTCAGTAGCATATAGAACTGGACTTACCTTACACTTGAGAACCCTATATCACGTAATGTTGGCCAATTCAAGAATTGTGAATTGCATATTAGTGATGAATGAAACATAATTAATGAAAATTTCTGTTGCCATTCAAAAAAGAAACTTGTTACACCAGTTCCTTCGATGGCCTCCTTTATGTAATGCTCAATACTAGTGGACTTAAAGATAGGTCACCAAAGATATAGTCTTTATAGATTTTATCATGTTACAAAGACTGTTGTGAGATTGACAACCAGGCATTAACATATTATCATAGACATTTAGTTCTTGGGTAGCTTCTTTTAAAGGTTTCTGCTTTATCAAGTAATGTCTTAGTAATGCAATTGTATATATGCCTAGGTCTTGCACTTATCATAGAAAACCTGCTTAATTTTTGAAATAGCTTCTGTATTATATGTGGAAATGCTCTTGTACCGGTCTTTTATGGCTTATGTTATTCGTTCATATCTGGTGCAGTATGGGTTGAATAGCAATGATAAGACTAACTCGCTGGTCCAGAGTGCACGTGCATGAATTCCAAGCGACAGACAGATGAAGTTTCTCTATCCCATTTGTTGAAGTGACAGCACCATGTGTTTAATAGACCTCCGCATTGTTGAAGACGTGCATAGTGTTTATGGTTGGGTTCTTATTGATATGATCTGGAGCATTTATGGATGCAATTGCGAGTGTATATAGGTCCTTTACAAGCTTTGCTTGCTAAATAAGATTGCACTATTTGATCAGTATTCTTTTGGAATGGCAGAAAGCGCTGTGTTTCTGTTGATACTTTTATGCTCTGTTCTCATCGTGTGCACGATGTTGATGGTGTGTGGCATGTGCAATTTATTTTACCATCGAGTGTGACTTTTAACTTGGTAAGGCCCTTTTCTTTTCTCAATTTGTTTGCAATTGTTTGAACACCCGGATGTAAACTATCCTGATATGAGTAGTGTTCATGATAAATATGGAACGAGTGGCATAGGTGTACTTTTTCTGATTAATATGAAAAGTTTAGTTTGAATTTTATTAAGTCAATTAAATGTCATTAAAATTAAATGTAATCTATAGCCTATCCTAGAAAATCTGCTATTAGGCAGTGACCATATTGATAAGCATATGCTGGGGAAAATTCCCTTGGCATGATCTGATCCGATACACCCTAAACTATACAATCTTGGGGAAGTCCCGTTCCCTTGGAATGTTGCGTAAGGAAGCATGATTTGCAATTCTTTTGTTATCATCTATAGGGGATACAATTATGGTGGCTTTGCTTTCATACAACTTGGTAGAAACTAGAAAGGCTCTGGATGTGTTAAGGTTGGGACCTGCCAACATTTCGATGGCTGTAACCTCACTTGAGAATCAAGTAGCCTCTAAAGGCTTTCTTTACCCATAGTTTAAAGGAATTAATAATAAATGTAGTCTAGGGGTAAGAATTCAAGGCAAATCCAAGTAATTTACGAGCCATTTAAACAAATATCAACTCAACTGGTTGGTTTCTCTGATCATATGCATTAAAGAATGAAATGTTCAGGTTCAGAATCAGAACCAGAGACATGTTATGAAATGAATATCAAAAAGTGGGGTGCTGAATCTGATAGACGAGTTTCTGAAATGGTTGTCAAGGTTAAAAAGCCGGTCAGCATGGCATACAACCATCAGGCAGCTAAGCAGTGGGGACTATGTATGACAGTTTAGCATGTCAGGTCAAGCAGACAAAAGCATGGCCATCATAAGAACATACTATAACCAAAAACAAGTTGGAATATGATATATAAATATATATATATATATATAAGAAATTTGGACCGGTTGGAAATCAAATACACAGAAGTCAAAACAATGTTATAAATAGGAGGAAAAATAATAACAGAAAAAGCCTCATTCACGGCCTAGCCTGTCTATCTGTGAATTCAACGACGGCCTCTTCCACAAGCTCTTCAAGCAACTTCCCTTCTATTTCTCTACCTAAAGTGTCTAATTCCATTCTCATATTGTCAGCCCATCCCTTCCCGACTACCTCCTTCCCTACCACTCTCTCCACCACCAGGCTGTTGCTGTCCCCATCACTCCCCCCAATACTACACCTCAATTCACTACAAAACCATTCCTTAATTTGCGACCACACAAGCACGGTTGATGCATCTACTTTCATTCTATCGTGAGAGTTGCAACACAAACAAGCACTCGTCCTCCTATCTGATCCATTACCTGTTAGTTCCACTAGAGCTGCATTGACACAGTCGAACACAAGCTTTCTATTTGATCGTCTTTGTCGGCGTTTTGCCTCGTGCAGAAGCTCCTTGTCATTTAGATTAGCATATTTCTCTCTCAATGATGGGTCTAATGGGCTTTCAGGTGAGTGCCATCTGGCATAAAATGTGTCAATCTGTACCTTGCCTTCAAGGCCAGCTGCTGATAATAGTGTTTCAACAAAGGAAAGCCAGTCTTGTTCTTCTTCCTGAGCTTGTGAGTCTGTTAAGGACGTTTTTAAGGCATATTGGGTGCAGGTGCCCATTTCAGCAAAAGAATCATCCCATGATAAAGTCCTTGCAATTGAACCGATTGGAGGTGATTTGCCAATCAAATTAGACTTAAGAGACATCTCAGCTCCTGTTACACACAGTGCGATTAACAACATAAATAAGAACTTTGCTTCAAAAGACCCAAAACTAGACAAATATAATACTCAATTGAGGTCTACAATCTAAAAATTTCCCACAGTTCTGCCCCCAAGTAAACTTACCCAAATGATCCAACCTCATGTTGCCACAGGGCTCTGGATTTATGTTTATGTTATCATCTTCTTCAGATAGGGGTTCCAAAACTGAGATTGGACTTGGCTGATCCTGGTTCTCACTCGCATTTCCAGGCACCAACAGCTTTGCCACAGATAAAACTCTCTGCAAATAAACAAAGTATAGTCAATTTCATCAAAGACTGCAGAAGATGAGCCTGTCACTTACGAAGGGAGAAAAAAGAGAATAGCGGCTCAACCAAAGAAGAAAATCCAGTTTAAGCCACTGAACATCCATCTGCTTGCCATAATCTGATGACAATGATCACCTTAAAGTGTAAAGAAAAAACTGAACTCCAGAGATGTCACTGCATTACATACAGTGGCATCAATGGGTAATATTACAAAAAGCAATACTTCCTGCATGACTCAAAACAATCCTATTCTTCAGAAAAGTTTATAGGGAAAAAACAAAACAAAAACTCATGTAATTTCAGTTCATTTACACAGCACCAAAACGTACATTTATTTGTTGGATGCCCGTTGGTCAAGGGTATCATGCAAATAATTGCTCAAATATTATGCATTCATCACCAGTGCAAATTCAGCATCCTAGTTAACACACTCCTGGAACGACAATGGTACAACCAGACTGCAAATAGTGACAAACAATTTGCAAACATGTGGGTATTCACAAAGCATCACAGTCAACAAGTGGCAATCATGTTTGACAAATTTTTAGTGGTATAATAAGCAGAACATACTCTTACATCATGGAAAGACACATTCAATACCCAGATTGTACCACCTTGATGAATACAATACCCAGATTGTGCCACCTTGATGAATACAAACAAAATTTTGCTAAAAGAGCAATAGAAGAATGAATTACCTCTTGAGATATTAAGCCTTCTTTTGTGTCCATGCCCACCAACTCTTGGTTAGTTGCCTTCATCGATGATCCTTGCAGACCAGGAGATAAGCACACTTCAAAAGCACTGGTGTTATCACATTGGGTTGCATAATCATCAATGTTTCCAGGGAGAGGTACAGGTGAATCTTGTGTCTCCGGGGTAGCAGTTCGAGGTTCATCTTTGAACTGAGATGGGGCAGACTTTTCTTTATTTGTTCTTCTATTCCTAGAGAAAAATAAACCAGACACTCTCCCTTTTAAAGATGACTTTGAATTCTTCCCCTTGGATAATTCTTTGGGAAGTTCCGTCTTCCCATTCTCACAGATTGAAACAACAGCATCAACCGTAGTACTAAATGCTGTAGAAGACACAGGTAGAGATTTTGACCTAAGAAGGCCTTTAGGAGAATTAGCCACATCTTCTTCCTTGTTCGAGTTGCTACTAACATAAGAAGTTGACCCCCTAGGCTCTTGATGCTTGTTAGTAACCCCTCCCTCTGATCTCATAGTTTTCTTTACATCTGAAAGTGCAAGCATCTCACCCAGTGTGCTAGAGCTCCTCTGAATGTCTTTTTGCTCCTGAGGACTTCCATTTAACGCCATCATTGCCCATCTTTCAGAAAGTCGCTTCTTTGCCTCTCTACAAACAGATGACTCTGGGGAACATGAAATTCGACTACATGAGGCAGAAGAATAGGGGCTTCCAAACTTATGTGTATAATCCCAGGAAAGCCTACATGTGGGGGACATGATTTCTGAATCACTCAGATTTCCATCAACATATTCACTTCCCAATTTGTTAAATGAACTGTAATCATCAATATAACCATTTGAAAACACAGAAGAAAGTACAGTTTCCTCCCTACAGCGACCGATTACACTGTCACGCATGTGGCAAGTGATCTCCTTTGCCACCTTTCTTGATTCTCGTGCCTCATCTTCATGAAGTTCATCATAAATATCTTCACAATGCGGTATTCTAGGTGAGGAAGAGGGTGGTGAACCCACAGCCTTAGAGTCACGAGTCATTGCAGGGCTAGGCTTCAGCACTACTATTCTAGTTGGTTGGGCAGGATACTCATCAACCTTCTGAATGGAAAAATTATTCAAATACCCTCGATCATATGTCTTATACCCAGTAGCTTGACCCATTTCGGTAAGTTTCTTTGCTTGTTTGTCACTCTTCATGGAAATAAGTTTTTCATTATGAATCAGCGTAGAGGGCTTAAGAACAGTGATGCGCTTTGCTTCAGGGGCGGTAGGAATGGACTCCATATGATGCAGCTGCGGGGAGAACATGGAATTTGGTTCATCAAGAAACTTAAGTAATAAATCATTATTGGAACTTAAAACATCAATTGCATCTCGGAATTCCTTGGACTGGCAATTTGTTGCCAAGCATTTTGCTTCCATGAACTTCTGGCGAAAAAGAGCCATCCTTTTCTCATCAACATTCTCATTATACTTTCCCTTTTGTGGTGAACTATCTCTTACATTCATCTTCTGGGATTGTTGCCAGATTTCACAGACATCTCTGCATTGATTTTGCTTACGATGCTGGCAAGTTTCACATTGAATTTGCTTGTCCAAGAAACTAAGATCTTGCCCCCAACATTCCGGTAGTACACCAGAGTTACTTGAAGAATGTCTTGAATAACCCTTCATCTGGCCTCTTCTAGTAGCTGAATTTGGCTGTTGAAGTGGAAGGGCATCAAGTCCCATCAACTTAGCAACTACATTGGGTGGATTATGCCTGGAATCCACCTCTTCATTCATTTCTTGAGCTATGAGTGTCTTCATGGGAGTTCCATTTCCATTCTTGTTTGAATAGCTTCTCTTTATATCTGCCGCTATCTGCAGAAAAAGAACATACAGCAGATAACCAGAAATCACTTTCAATGATATGATGCAAATGTGAAAGTTCTCTGCAAACATATGTTTCCTCACTCATGTAAAATTAATCCCCAATTGTTTTACCATTTCATCCTTGTTCTTGTCTGCTGAACTCAACACTGTGGTAACATCTGATCGACTTCTTGAGAATGAAGAACCTGCAAATCACACATTGTCAGCAGCTAAATATCAGCCAGGTTGACATCAAGCTGTAAATCATCAACCATAATAAAGTTGACCAGTGCAATAGTATGTCAATCTCATTTTAGATAATTGAGAAAGACAAGAGGCATAGTTAAGTTCCAAGACATCATCTAGATTCAAGTATCTGATTGACAAGCTTTCATCAAGCCAAAGTTGCCGTCAATGTCAACAAAGTGAAGGGCCATCAGACAATTGTATATTAATAAGCAGTAACAGCTGCTGAATGATAAATTGAGTTTCCAAATCTACCTTAAAGATTAAGCATTGAAAAGAGGGAATATTTCAAAGAGACCCAAAAAAGAGAATCTTATATAAAAAAATCACCATCAAAATGAGGTTTATCTGTGAGCATTCTTTTCCCAGAAATGCCATCGGTCATATCAAAAATATTCACCATCCTCCCTAAGCATCCATGAGAATGTCTCTCTATGTTTTGAACGTTTCTGTTCTGCAGTCCTAACATCTCTAATACCTGTTGTAAAATATGGAGTAAGCAAGCTAAACCGAAAGCACAGTGCTCTCAGGAGAGAAGCAGAGGGTTAGAGAGAGTTGAAAGTTTCAAACAAAAGAACATCAGAACTTACTACAAGCAAGTAACAGAAGTGGTGATAGGACAAAAAAAAGAAAAAAGAAAACAGGAAAAGAGAAATGGCTCTAGAAAAGAATCAGGAAGGAAAATAGAATAACAACAGAGGAATGAAACGGATCAAGAGGCTGCAGTCATTGGTAAAAGTATCAACTTTAACGATCAAACTGGAAATTCATCTACATGGGCCTCAGGCCAAATAAGTTGACACGAGTTAAAATCAAAAAGGACCGAGGACTTTGAGGACAGACAACAGATTAGGAATGAAAAGGGGGCTAGATTGGCACAGAACAGGAGAGAAAGAGAAGGGAACCGCCAGTTAAGAAAACAGAAGCAGCCAATCAAACCACAACAAAGATTTTGATTAAAGAGAAAGCAGAGAACAAATGGAGACCATTCTTACTTCAATTCAGATTGCAATATCGAGATATTCTCTCACGATCCATCACAATCAGCGTTAGAACTGTTCCCAAGAAAACAAATCCAATATCAGCTCAATTGATCTCCAACCCAGAAAAAAAAGCATGAAACATGGATAAAAAATAACAAAAGAAACAACCCAATCATCGATATAATCTGCATTCACCCAAACTGAGTCCCAAGGCCCAAGCTTTCAGCATCATAATAACATAAGTCAAGAGATGAATTAGTTATTTTATATGGTAAATTGCTTGAGACCTCTAAAGCATCAACGAGATTGGGAGCGGTTAAGATAAAACAGACAAAAAGAAAGCAAGAAATGTAATTTTATAGTAACAGAAACAAAAAAAATTACAAAGAACTTCAAAAAAGAAGACAATTTTTCATAAAACCAAGGCAAAAAGTGGAGTTCTGTAAAGGTAAGGTAAATTTGTACTCCAACAAACACTGACACGGAAAGGAAAACGACAGAACTTTAGTGAGAAGAAGAAAGAGAGCGTAGGATGACCGGGTGCCGGAATCTTTATTCCCGGCGACAATGCAGCCGGAGATTCTCCGGGAGCTGACGTCTGATAGAGATCTGCAGCTCCGAATTGACAGTACGACTTTAGAGAGAGAGAGAGAGTGGGCTTAGGGGCTTGGTTTTGGCCTTTTGTTGACCGACAGAGTGTCGGACTTGAGAGCAGTCTGCTTAACTTGGATTGAATTATTAGTTTGGATTACGCGAGAAGAGAAAGCGGTGGGCTGAAAATAAAAGACAAAAAGTGATATTTTAGAACTGGCCCTTGTACTATGGGATAATTAAACATTGACCTGTTAGTGTTAACTTTGAACATTGCCTAATTTTAGGTCAGAACAGAACATGTATACCAAATGTTAACGTTATGAAACTCACGTGTTGGGTTTACTGTTTTATGACTTCAAAGGTCGTAATGATTTGGGAAGTTTGGTTGCAAATTGCAATCATTATGTTTTGTTACAAAAAGAATAGAAGATATTTTTCCTTTAAGTATGTATGTTTATGTTTGATTTCAATAACATAAACACATATGTTATTAAAAGCTCATTTTCTGTGTCTAATAAATAATAAGAAGAACAAAAACACCAGCCCTTGAATAATTGGCCATGATTATTTAAGATCACGATTCCTTCTTTACCTTATGCCTTTAATATTATTATTATTATTTTAAAATAAACGGTAGACCCGTGATTGTTAGCTTTCATAAACCATATGACATGGGCCCTATTTGCTAAGAGCCAAACTCACACGTAAGCACCTACCTATTAAAGAAACACCACTCACATGTCTTGATCAAATCGTAAGGAATGCCTTTTCGTATATTCTCCGCATTTTCGTTTTTGGTTAGGATAAAGACAAAGAGGATTAGGATTATATAATTGCAGGGACTGAAGTTTTATTAATTATATTTATTATTGTGAAGCCATAAATTATTAATACATTATTATTTCAGGTTTACCCACTTCACTTGTGGTTCGATTTTGCTGTCTGCGGTACATTCAACATGATCAACACTTAAGCTAAGATCTCTCTCTCTTAATGTTATTGGAACAACTAATATCCCTGAATCCATCGCATTCCTCAGTAGTTTGAGGACTAAGTAGCCAAAATTTTAACATGTTGCAAGAACAAGTCAAACTACTATTACAATGCAATAGACAAATGAAAGGAACTAATCATGCACCCAATAACCACCATCTGAAGAAGAATAATTCATACCCTTCAATTCTATACATCAAGCCCACACCCACTATCTGGGGAGCCCTATCTTGACCCTGCAACCTTGTGCCATCAACACTCCATTACTCTACATCAGCATCTTATGCCAACCAAACATGAAACTTGAGGGCAACCCTAATAGATAACAACTCCCTAGAACCTGACGTTTTAGTTACGCTATAACTAGTTAGATTCAAGATCTAAATCCTAGACCTATAGTGGTATACACGATCTTAGTAATTTTGCATACCGTTGTAATAAACTTTTAGACTTCCATGGTGTATTTGACATTATAAAATACAAAGCTTTCTCTTTTACCTTGACTAGAGCAACACGATCATGGTTTTAAACTTTACGCCCTACCTTAATATCTACTTTCTAACAAATAGTTGTGATGTTCATGTCACACTTCATCATCAACAAATATGGCCCTCAAGACTCAATATATTTAATATCCATAGCCCGAAGGGCGGAGGAAAGATTAAGGGATTATCTCCATTACCTTAATTTTAAAACTACGTAAATCTCTAATGTTGAGTTAAGGCTAGTAGTAATAATATTTGCGAATGGACTCAGGCTCCATTAACACTATGGAGCTAAATGGTAAAAAATGATCTCAAAATTTTGAAGTGGTGCAAATTAGGGCATGCAAGTACATAATCCTAAAGGATGTGGAGCATAATATGAGAAACCCCAAAAGGAACAATAAAATCAAAAGAGGGGTGATTCTTTAGTTAATAAATCTTAGTCAAAAAAAAAGCTTAGGATAGATAGATTAAAGGGAAAAATAAAGGGAGCATCTATGAAGAGATGCCTAGATTCAACATGCCATTTAACAATATTTTACTACATCATTTACAATGACCTAGTAGGAAAACAAAAAAAGACCATAACCCTACTAGAAGAAATAAAAAATTATATGTCACTTTTATGAGGATATTATATGTTGGACCCCAAAATTTTTCATCATTTATTTGTTTATTTATTTTTCTTTATTTTATTTTCTTAGAATGGAGTCCATGATCTTCCTACCATAAGGAGAAATTAGAAGTATTAAATGGAGAAATTAAAAGTTAGTTAGAGTATAGTATGGTGTAAGTTAAATTGAAGAAGTAAGAATGCATAAGGAGCATTCTAGGAAGATCACGTAAGTCTAAAACTTATAAGGCATTAAAGGAAGGGTAGAATGGGAAAAGGAAAATTGGAGTCTTGAAATTGAAGAAGCAAAATCGTGAATGAAAGAGGGGAAAAAAAGAGAGAGTGAATGAAGAGAAGAAAAGAAGGAAGAAAATTAGGGTTTTTGGAGATCTTGAAGAGTTTGAAGAATTTTAAGCTAAATCAAGTAAGTATAGGCATTAACCCTTCTTGATTGTTAGATGAAGCATATTTAGTGATAGTTAGAAGTGAAAAACAAGGTTTAATATGGGTAGGAAGTTATTGATAAATGGTATGAGTTAATGTTTTACATTTTTAGGGTTAATGATCAAAGATAGATCATGAATGGGTTTGTGAATGATATTGGCTTGAAATGAAATTGAAAATGAAGTAGAAGAGATGAGTTAGGTCTAAGATAGGTTATATGTGAAAGGTGGGAAGTTAAAAACTGGAAAAAGTAGCAAAATATGTCTTCGGAGTGGGTTTCTGGACAAGTTCACCGCGGCGAATTTCTGACTTCATGGCAGCGAACTCCATTTATCCTGCACGAACATGCTTTGGTATTTTAGGCATAATTTTTTATGTAGATGTCCAAATGGAATGATTTTTAATTTGGTGCAAACTAAAGACATAGGGCTATAAATTATATGAAGGAATCGAGTCCAAATTTAGTCTCTAAGAATTTCAATTTCGAAATGGACATTGAGTATAGAATTTTGTTTCTGTATAAGAAATAGTCCAAATTGTTAAGGTATAACTTTCTAATTTCTAAACCAAATTGAATGAACTTTTGATTATTATTTAAGGAAATCAAGTGAGGCAAGAGGAGCAAGAGGAAAGACATCCCTAAGCAAGTTTATAAGTAAGAAAATCAAGGTGGGTTACACTGTTATAATTGAGTAATAAACTATAAATGCTTCTTTTGAAAGAACAGAAATAAAGGATTTTTTAACTACGTTATACATGTTCATTTATTGCTTTTTAATGCTTGAAGAATGTGCTACATGTTTGCATATGAATTGTATTATTGGCTTATGAAATGAATGGTAGAAATGTTTTTGAAAGAATATTGATTTTTTTGAAACGATGTCAGGGTTATGAAATCAAGTTTCCGAAAAATGTGCCATTTTGGGCAATAAGTTTACAAGATACGAAATACATGTTATGTGGGTTTGTGCTGGTCCCCTAAGTTAAGTCAAGTA
>JAOQMR010000009.1:10923659-10937959 GCA_027563865.1 Erythroxylum pelleterianum | reverse complement strand
GTACTAACACAATTCCATAAAATGGCCTTGTATAGCCGTGAACAGAATGTACTATCGCAATCCCACATAATGGATTGTGTAGCCGTGAGCTTAAGGGAGTCCGTGAAGGAGCTCTATGCCTCTAGCGGGCAGGCGAGAGAAGCCTTTAGATAAGTGCACTTGACTGACAGAACAGACAACCACAAACCCACTTAACATGTAATTCGTGACTTGAAAATCAATTTCCCAAATGGCACATTTATAAAACTTGTTTGTCATGCACATGGCATACTTCATATGCATTCCCATCAACATTTCACAATTCACTCAAACATATTCCTATACCAAGCATCAAAGCCATTTCACAACTCATTCCAACACATCAATTACTACAGTTATGAAACAATTCACAAACAACAACATATGGCACATTCTCAAGCATTTAGAGAACAATAAATACACATTTATAGAGTAGTTAGAAAATCATTAAACTCCATTTATTTGAAGAATATTTATGGCTCATTAACCCAATTATAAAAATGCAACCCACCTTAGTTTCCTTGCTTGAAAAGTTGCCCAAATGTGCGTCTTCTCTTGCTCCTCTTGCTTCTCTTGATTTCTTCAACATTTACAAAAATCTCAAATTAATAGACATTGAAATTGACAAACCCAAAGACCAAATGCATGAAATTGATCCTAGAATACTCATACCCATGCATTTCCTAAGCTCTTTGAACCAATATCCCTTCTAGAAATCCAAAGATTAAACACAAACTTACCTTGAATCTTCACTAAACAATTTGTTTCTTGGCTCTAATGGAAGCTATAATCCTCCTCTTCCTCTTTCCTTCTTGAACAAACTTCAAAATCACTCTTTAAGACCATGAAAAATCAAGACCTAGCTTAGCCTTCTTTCTCTTCTCTCTTTCCCCTCCAACGACACTCTCTCCCTCTTCTCTCTCTAATTTTCCCTCTTCAAATAAGACAAGTCTTCTTTCTTTCCTTTAATGAAGCTAAAATGACCAAGTTGCCCTTCCTTCAATGCCTTAAAACTTTACAACTTAAGTGATCTTCCAACAATGTCCCTTATACATACTTACCACCCTAACACTTAATTCAATTTACCTACATCATATCATCTTACTCACATTAGTATGCTAATTAATTCTAACATAAATTAATTTAGCAATACCCCAAAATTAATCTAATCATGTTTATTTATCATGAAAAAAATTCAGGGGCTAACAGATTATGAAGGAGAAAACAACTATATGCCAAATTCAGTAAATGTAAATTTTGGCTGGACCAAGTAGTATTTTTAGGTCATATAGTGTGGATCCAAAGAAGATAGAGGTAGTGATGAAGTGGGAAGCTCCGAAAAATGTGTCAGAAATCCAAAGTTTCTTAGGATTGTTCAGATATTATAGGAGGTTTGTTGAGGGGTTCTCGTTGATCTCAGCCCCTCTAATTAAACTTATGAGGAAGAATGTAGCATTCAGATGGAATGACGATTTTCAAAAGAGTTTTGAGGAGTTGAAACATCGGTTGACTATGACATCGGTGTTAACTATTCCATCGCGAATTGGAGGATATGTAGTATATGTTAATGCTTCGCATCAAGGATTGGGATGTGCATTGATGAAGTATGGTAAGGTGATAGCCTATGCATTGAGACAACTAAGGTCTCATAAGATTAATTTTCTGGTACATGATTTAGACCTTGATACAGTTGTTTTTGCTTTAAAGATATGGAGACATTATCTATATGGAGAGACATTTCATATATACATTGATCATAAGAGTTTGAGATATCTATTGAGTCAAGAAGAATTAAACATGAGACAGAGGAGTTAGATAGAGTTATTAAAATACTATGATTGTACAATTGAGTATCATCTGAGAAGGCTAATGTGGTGGCTGATGTTTTGAGTAGAAAGTTGAATAGTAGTGTAGCTCAGATTCAGATGTCGAGGTTACCGAGCTTAATTCAGTTGAGAGCTATGAATGTGGAGT
The DNA here is from genome assembly GCA_027563865.1 of Erythroxylum pelleterianum. NCBI lineage: Eukaryota > Viridiplantae > Streptophyta > Magnoliopsida > Malpighiales > Erythroxylaceae > Erythroxylum > Erythroxylum pelleterianum. The sequence goes on along the minus strand of JAOQMR010000009.1, from coordinate 10,935,967 downwards.
TGAATCTAGAACATAATGAGGCATTGATGGCTACATTAAAGTTGAGACCGATGTTGCATGACATAATCCAAAGACTTCAGAGTAAATATCCTGAAATGATGAAGCTTATTGAGAGATTGAAGATGAAAATGGATTTTGAGTTTGAATTGAGAGATGATACACTGTGGCTAAAGCAGAGGCTGTGTGTGCCTAATGTGGATGATCTAAGGAAGGAAATTCTTGAGGAAGCTCATATGGCCGCTTATGATATGCATCTTGGTACCACTAAGATGTATAACACGCCGAAGCAACATTTCTGGTGGCCTGAAATGAAGAAGCAAGTAGCAGAGTATGTTGCTAAGTGCATAACATGCTAGCAGGTTAAGGCTGAGCATCAGGCTTCGGTTGAGAAGTTACATTCGTTACCTATTCTAGAGTAGAAATGGGAACGAATTACCATAGATTTCATTATGGGATTGCCAAGGACTCCGAGGCAGAATGATGCTATATGGGTTGTAGTGGACTGATTGACTAAGTCGGCTCATTTCTTACGGGTGAGAGAGAATAACTCACTAGACCAGTTAGCCCGGAAGTATGTGAATGAAGTGGTGAGGTTACACGGGGTTCCGGTGTCCGTTGTATCGAATAGGGATCCCAGATTTACTTCGAGGTTTTGGAAGAGCTTACAGTCAGCTATATGTACGAAGTTAAACTTTAGTACTGCATTGTATCCTCAAACAGATGGACAGAGTGAGAGGACAATCAAGACTGTTGAGAATATGCTTAGGGCATGTGTATTTGGAGTTTCAAGGAGCTTAGGATCAGTATATAGTACTGATCGAATTTTCTTATAATAACCATTATTTTAGTAGTATCGAAATGACACCATATGAGGCATTGTATGGTAGAATGTGTCGATCGCCTCTATATTGGGATGAAGAGGGCTTGAGAATGGTTGACGACCAAGAATTAATACAAGATACTGTGGATAAGGTGAAACTAATATGAAGTTAAATTAAAGCAGTTCAAGATAGACAGAAGAGCTATATGGATCAACATCAAAAGGATTATGGGATACAGTGTAGGAGACAGAGTGTTTCTGAGAGTGTCGCCTTGGCGAGGAGTGTTGAGATTCGATAAAAAAGACAAACTGAGCCCTAGGTACATTGGTCCTTATAAGATCATTGAGAGGATAGGACCATTGGCATACCAAATGAGATGTCTCAGTTACACAATGTATTTCATGTGAGTATGCTCAAAAGATATCGATCTGATCCAATGCATATGTTACCAGCTCAAGAGATTGAAGTTGCTAGTAACTTAAGTTATGTTGATGAGCCGATCAAGATAGTGAGATCTCAGATAAAATAGCTAAGAAACTGAGTAATTCCACTAGTGAAATTCCTTTGGAGGAATCACTCGATTGATGAAGCAACTTGGGAAACAGAGGAACACATGAGAAGACGATATACCCACCTGTTCGAACAATCAGGTAAGAATTTTTAGGAAGAAATTTTTATTAGGAGGGAGAATTGTAACATTCTGTTATATTATGCTAGGGGCTAGGACCTTAGAATAGTGTATATGAGAGTTTATTGAGAAGTTAGAAAGTGCATTCATACTCATGCATAATGTATCATACACATACACGTGAATATTGATTTTTGCACATTAAAATGATTGTACATGCATTCATTAACATTTTCCAGGTATAATTGATTTATAAATACGTTAATATTGAGAATTGTGGTTTATATGTGTTGAACATTGATTTGGAGAGTATATGTATTGATTTAGTATTTTTAGTGAAAATTTAGGAAATTTCTAAAATTTTGGGTATTTCTGGACTAGAAAAAAATGCCAAGTGGCAATATGATTGATAAATGGTAACTGAAATAAGAGTCAAATGATAGTAGAAAATTCTATAAATAATTTTGGGATTTATTGACAAATGTCATTGAAAATTAGGAGAAATTTGGAGTAAAAATTGGAGATGATTGGATTAGTTAAAAAAAGATATCGAGTTTAAATCCATAGAAATTGTCACTTGCCAAGCCAAGCCTTTAAACTCATGATTCTTTTAACTTGAAAGACCAAGTCATTGTTTGACCTTGTTTTCTCCTCCTTCTTCATAACTTCTTCATCTTCTATAAGCTTATTACTTCCAGAAATTGTATCACCCTCACAACGCAAGTGTTACTCTCCCTTTTCAGTTGCTATTTCATTTTATTATCTTTTTCATTGTCACTAAAATACCAAACCCTACAACTCTTGACAGTTGATGATCGAATGTTATTGAAAAGCTAGGGTTCATGTGATTTTGAAGAATTTGGAGTTTTAAACAAGTATTGTATAGTTTTTTATGATATGTAGAATAAAACCTGCATCACGTTAGTTGACAGTTCATAGTTTATATAACAAGGTTGTATATTTTTGCTGAAATGTAAATGAGTAAAAATTTAGAGAATACCGTGTATCTTGCTTTTGCATTTTTGATGATCAATATTTAATAAGATGGTGTTGAAATGATTTTTTAAGTTAGAAAAATCATTGAAATCGGGTATGAAAAGAGTGCAGAAATTTTTTGGATAAATGATATATGTATACTCTGTTTTGTTGTTGTATACGTGACTCTCTTTGGGTATTTTAGAGATGAACTGAAATGAATATAGAGATAAGGAAAAAGGTGTAAGGTGAAAACGTGATATATAGAGGAATAATATGGCAAGTTTAAGATGAAGTGAAGGTGTTGATTGTGGAGGAAAAGAGTGTAAAAAAAAAGGATGAAAAAGTGCAGAAAATCTGATGGATATGCGTGAGTGTTAGGTTCTGTTTTTAATGTTTATGAATAATCATATATTTTGATTTGTTGTGATCAAGTTGAGCTGAAATGAAAGTAGGAATAAAGAGGAATTAGTGAGGATATAAGTTAGAAATGATAGATTAAGCAAAAGAGAGGAAAAAGAGAAGAAAAATTGTAGATCATGAATCTGGAGAAGAAAATAGACAGTGCACGATCGTGACACTAGTGATGCTTTTTACAGTGCACGATCGTGCATGAGCATGCTCGTGACTCTACACACCTGATTGGAATTGCACGATCGTGCATAAGCATGACCGTGACAATGAAGGCTTACCGAAAGGAGACATTTTCGAACATCCTTCATTCTTTTGGATATAACTTCTTCTCCTGACCTCCAAATGACTTGAAATTTGAACCAAAAAACTCCTAAAACATTGTTTTCCTCTCCAAAAAAATTTTATGGCCATCTGAATTCATTCAAAAAAGATTGTTTGATGAATTTAGGATGAAAATGATGAAGTGTACTGGAATATGATAAATGGAGTGTTTTCACTGAATATGCTTCGGTATTTTGGACATATCTTGATCTATAGATATCTAAATGAGATGATTTTTGATTTAGATTAAACTACAGACATATGGATACAAATTTTCTTCAGAATTCAAATTTTAATTCTATCTCTAAGAATTCCAAAATCTAGCTTGAAGTGGAGTACATAGTATTGTTATAGTAGTAGATTAAATCATCAGAAGATACTTCAAGACCTAAAAAATAACTCAAAGGACATAAATCTTTCATTTCAAATTAGTGATGAAAATAAGATTTAAGAGTATCAATTCCTTGAGTGCCATTGCCAATTAGTAACATATCATCAACATATGGAAGGAGAAGAGTGCACCTTTGATCTAATTTTCAAATAAATAAGGCATGATCATAAGAGCTGAACGTAAAACCAAGATGATTGATGATGAAGTTGAATTTAGCAACCATGCTCGAGGAGCCTACTTAAGGCCATATAAGGCTTTGCAAAGACGAAATTTTTTTTAGGTGGATAAGCATACCTAAGTGGAGGTTGCTTGTATACTTCTTTATGAAGAACACTATTAAGAAAGGCATTCTTGACATCTGTTTGGAATAGTTCCTAATGATTGCTTGCTATTATAGCAATAAGATTGAGGATGAATGTTAGGTGAGTGATTAGAGCAAAGGTCTCCTCATAGTCAATTCCATATTCTTGAATAAATCTCTTTTCAACCAATTATGCTTTGTATCTTTCAACTGATCTATTAGCTCAATTCTTGATTTTATAGGCTCATTTGTAGCCAATAATAGACTTATCTAGAGGTAGATCAACTAAGTCCCAAGTATTGGTGTTGGAGAGAGCCTGTAATTCTTCTGCCATTACTTACTTCCATAAAGTGTGAGCTGGGCTCACAATAGGTATGAGGTTCATATAGAGAGTAAATAGTGGAATAAATATGGAAGTCTTGAAAATGAAAAGCTGAGATTTAGTCAAGAGAATCAACAGAGGGGTTATGGAGAATTAGTGGATTCTAATGAATAAATAGAAGATGAAGCACTATTTAATGAGGCGGAGGATCTGCATTCCAAGAAGATATAATAGAATCAGGTGTCAGTTGTGTTGATACGTTCTTAATTGTTGATACATTTAACCCTTTACACTTAGTGATTAATGATATGAAATTTCTTAAGATACTTACTATAGTTCTTATATTGTTTTAGGTACAATTTGGATATGAAAGAGCTAAAATGAGTGGAAAGCACAATATTTGAGTCGTATTTTTTAGATTCACACTCACTTGTTTCCATGGAATAAGAAAAAGAAGGATTAGAACAAAAGGAGATAAGAATATGCATGAAGATGAAGAGTCTACATTGTAGAAAATCAAGTGAAGTCATGAGAATGCAAGTCACGACCATGACATGGGTGTGACTAATGGTGCACAACCATGACACAGCATGTGATGGTCGTGACTCACCTTGCATGGGCATGACTCAAGTAGTCACGCCTATAATTCAACATGTCATGGCTGTGACTTTCACATATATACTATCCGAAACCTTAGTTTTTAATATAAATAGACATGTGACGAAAAAAAGGTTTATTAAAGAATAGAAGAGGAGTGTTTTCGACTTAGAGAGCTTCGGGAGTTTCGGGAGAGATGAGAAAAAGAGGCAAGCCCCTCAATCGTGAGAGACCCATGGAGGGGTAGACGTCCCAACACCAGCTCGGAGGTGACATTGACGTCGACAACCGGCTAAGCATTTTTTTTATTTGTTGTTCTTTCTCTTATGGATTGGTTATGTTATCTTATGTTTAATGTTGGATTTTATGTAAGAATGATTGAATGCTCTATTTGATTATTTTTATGTAAGAACCCATCGCTAGAATCGAATACAATACATAATTGTTATTTTTTCGATTCATTTGTAGTAACTAAGGGTTCATAATCATTAGAGATAATATAACCTAGGTTAAATAATCCGAGCTTGTGTAATTATTGCTTAGATTGATCTGTTTTTCTCACTCGTAAGGCGACTATCCGATTAAACTTAGCGAGCGTCTCCTAGATTATCCGATAGCTAGGATTAATTAACGAGCTCTTCTTAATTAAGTATAACCTAAGGAAAAATGGGATTAACAGAGCTTGTTGTTAGTCTACGACCAATAGTTCAAAGAGAGATGTGAAGAAAACAATTCAATGAAATATGTTTAGCGGGGTGTAGGTCGAGATTGAACCAAAGAACTGGACTCCTAACTAATTCACCACTTTAATCATTTTTGCATGTTTTCTTTTACAAGTTTAACTTTATTTTTTTAAACAAAATGAGTGGAAAGCACTATATTTGAGCTATATTTTTTAGATTCACACTCGCTTGTCTCCATGGAATAAGAAGAAGAAGGATTAGAGCAAAAAGAGATAAGAAAATGCATGAAGATGAAGAGTCTACATTGTAGAAAATCAAGTGAAGTCATGAGAATGCAAGTCACGACCTTGATAGAAAGTGTCATGGGTGTGACTAATGGTGCACAACTATGACACAACATGTGATGGTCGTGACTCACATTGCATGGGCGTGCATGTCATGGCTGTGACTTTCACATATATACTGTCTGAAACCCTAGTTTTTAATATAAATAGACATGCGACGACAAAAAGGTTTATTAAAGAATAGAAGAGGAGTGTTTTCGACTTGGAGAGCTTCGGGAGTTTCAGGAGAGATGAGAAAAAGGGGCAAGCCCCTTAACCGTGAGAGACCCATGGAGGGGTAGACGTCCCGACACCAGTTCGGAGGTGACATTAACGCCGACAACCAGTTAAGCATTTCTTTTTTTATTTGTTGTTCTTTCTCTTACGGATTGGTTATGTTATCTTATGTTTAATGTTGGATTTTATGTAAGAATTATTGAATGCTCTATTTGATTATTTTTATTTAAGAACCCATTGCTAGAATCAAATACAATACATAATTGTTATTTTTCTGATTCATTTGTAGTAACTAATGGTTCATAATTATTAGAGATAATATAACCTAGGTTAAATAATCCAAGCTTGTGTGATTATTGCTTAGATTGGTCTGTTTTTCTCACTCGTAAGGTGACTGTCCGATTAAACTTAGCAAACGTCTCCTAGGTTATCCGATAGCTAGGGTTAATTAACGAGCTCTTCTTAATTAAGTATAACCTAAGGAAAAATGGGATTAACAGAGCTTGCTGTTAGTCTACGACCAATAGTTCAAAGAGAGATGTGAAGACAACAATTCAATGAAATATGTTTAGCGGGGTGTAGGACGAGATTGAACTAAAGAACCGGACTCCTAATTAATTCACCACTTTAATCATTTTTGCATGTTTTCTTTTACGAGTTTAACTTTATTATTTTAAACCCCCCAAAAAGAAAACCTAAAGAGTGATTAATTTCATTTTAACAACTTTACACACACTCTCTATGGGATCGACTTAGACTCACCACTACTATAGTAATAGTCTAGTTTATTTTGTGTAGTGTTACGACATGCTACCAATTTTGGCGCCATTTCCAGAGAGTGCGATGTTTTAGTTTTTGTTTGTGATTTTAATCGATGTTTTGTATTTTTTTTCGTAATTAGTTTCTTTTCAGTTATTTCATGATCTTTTCATTTTTTGTTTCATGTTCGTGATTATAAAAAAAGAAAATTTGATATGGATGGAAGTAATTTTTTTATAACTCTTTTTCTCAATCCTATAACCAAGGTTGGACTGATCAACCTAACTTTAGTTACAGATGAGATAACCCATAAAATTAATTCCTTCATAGTATGCAGGTTGCATAGCAATTCCCATATAGACCAGAAGTTTCTTATCATAACTTAGGTACATCTCTGAAAGATTTGCTTAATATTATGACTGCTAACAATATTCAACTTCAATAGAGTGTACAAGAGTTCGAATAGGAAGTAAAGCAATTTCTGCAAGATACAGGGTCTAGCGTCCCATAGTTGGAAAACCAAAAAAACTTAGGTACTTCTTTGGAGGAATTAGTTAATGCTTGTGTTGCTAATACTTTGCGATAATAGCAGGAAGAGATGCAATTCTAGCAAGAAACAAGTTCTAGGGTCCAGAACTTGGCAAGCCAGATGGGTCAGTTATCGGAAGCTTTTGACCGTTTAGTATCACAAGGCAAAGAAACACAACTATCTAAATCTGAGGTGTACCTAAGGAACGTTAGCTTAAAGGCCTTACAGAGTGAAGAGGAGCTTGAAAATCTTGAGTGGACTACTCAAGGAATTGCTTGTGTGGAAGAAGTGGAGAAGGAGCTCGAAGCAGAAAATGATACATCTTTTAGCTCAAAGGTAAATATTAAATCCATAATTATTATTGAGACTAACCTTTCACGTTTGCCTAGGAAGTTGGAGAAATTGTACGAGGAAGAGAAGGGTGAAGAGACATTTGAAATATTTCCAAAGTGAATGGACTCAGTAAAGTTTAAGAGTTGGAGGATAGGGAAGATGCTGGAGGTGAATGATCATCAACTTAGACCCTATCCCAAACAACCTCATGTGGAAAAAGCACAAGCTATTATACCTGAAGATCATAATTTTTCCACATAAGGAGAGTATAGAATTGAGCCAGTAACCCTAAACAAAGGCGCTTCTTGGGAGGCAATCAAACGGAAGTAAATTTCTTTTTCTTTACTTTTTAGTACTGGTTAGATATGCATGTGTGTTTCTATTTTGGTTTTTCTTAATTTTTTTAGTTTTCAATCAAAATGAGAGATAGAATAAAACAAACAAATAAACATTTGCTTGTTTTTTACTGCTTCTAGGACTATATAGCCATGAGTAGAGAATGAACTGGCTAGAAAATTTAATGGTAACTTTAGCATTTACTTTTACTTTTTTGATTGGTCAATGTGCATTATCTTTAGAAGAGCAGTGACTAGTGGAAGACAAAGCTAGTGAGATTTTGAGCCTTAATAGACTGACACATACATATCAGTCTCATTGTTCTTTGATAATGTGTGACCTTCATGACATGGACATCTTTATTTTTCTTTGATTTTCTATTCGAGACCACATTACTATCACATGCATTAACATGGAAATGTTTAGGCATTCTTTGCTTTTTCGAATTACATTAGCCAACCCTATTGACATGATTTTACCTTTGTTAAGCCCCTTTGAGCTTTATTTGTATTTTCTTTGTGTATTAACCACATTGCATGCTCTAACCTAACCAAATGTCCTTCCCAAGACTTAAAGCTAGTGAAGCATTCGTTGATTGTTGAGTTTGTGGATTTACAAAATTATAAATGTGAGGATGTACATATGTGTGGGTTGGTTATAATGTTGGGATGCTATTTTATGTCTTATCATTAAAATTCCCATGTTGATGTAGTTTCTTTTAATTTTCATAAGAGAAAAAGAAAAAAGGAGAAAAGAAAAAGAAAGAAAGAAAGAAAGAAAAGGAAAAAGAAGAAAAATGTTTAAATAAATGTATCAAGGAAGAAGTGCATATGTGATGAAAAGTTGTTTATGATTAATGCATCCTCTTAAAGTTGTATTGAAAGGGTTATTTGAGTATGTTGGATATGAGGTAGATGTTATCTTGGAAGGTTCACTCATTGTAGTTCAATGTATTATTATCATCAATCCTTATGACTGATCCCTTTTGATTAGTTATGCTTCATGTGGTTCGTATATGAGAGCTTGAGTTTGAGTTATGAAACATCATTTTTGCATTCATCATAGTTGATGTGCACAATTGTGAGGAAATGTTGGTTTTTGCACTTTATGTCACATTGAGTGTTGTTTTGTTTCACTAGCTTTAATGACCTTCATAGTACTTGACTCAAATACATCTCATCTTACCTTTGCCCACCTTACAACCTTGAAAAGTCCTTTAATCTATGATTTTGCTTGTGAACCTTAGTGGTAGAGAAATGAAATGATATGCAAAGTTGTGGAATGACATGATAATGAATGGTGTTGAATGTACCCATGAACATATCTTGCTTAAACACATTTTTCAAGTCTACCATTAGATTGCTCTGTTTTTAAGGTTGTTGAATGTTGATTGATCATGAATAAAAGCTTGGAATGTTGAGTTCTTGCAATGATATTTAAAAGTCAATCATCTTTTCTTATCCTATGTTAATTGATTTGGGTCTTATATATGGATAATCAGATTTTTGTTATTATTCGGTTATTGGTGTATGAACCCATTAGGTATTGTAAAAAGATGATTTTAATGCGTTCATTGAATCATTTATTTACAAATTTATTGTTAGAAATTTGATATAATCCGCAATTGTTAAATTGAAATTCATATGTAGCAACTAATGATTTGTAATCATTAGATATAACATAACCTCGGTTAAATGAAGCATTGTATATGTTGTTGCCTTGATTAATCGATTTTCCTAATTCGTAATGTTACTGCCTAGTTAAATCTAAAGATCGTATCCTAGGTTATTTAGTGGTTAGGTTTAATTAATGATCGTATCTTAATTAAACAAAACCTAAGGGAAAACTCGAGTTAATTATTAACCCACGATTAATAGTTATTAGGAGAGGTTTAAGAACAACAAATACATAAAATATGTTTAATTAGGGTATAGGCCAAGATTGCACCAAAGAACTGGCTCCCTACTGAATTCCCCACTTTTATCATTTTTCTCATGTTTTCTTTAATTTGTTTTCATTAGGTTAACTTTATTTTATTTTCTTATTTCAAAATCCAAAACCCTCGTTAAACCTAAACACCAATTACTTTCATTTCAGCAACTTTACACACTCTCTCTGTGGGATTGACTTAGACTCGCCACTACTATAGTAGTAGTCTAGTTATTTTACTTTGACTAATGTTGCAGCGTGCTATTAGAACCCATTGCTAGAATCGAATACAACATGTAATTGTTGTTTTCCGATTCACTTGTAGCGATTAATGGTTCATAATCACTAGGAATAACATAAACTAGGTTAAATAATCCACGCTTGTGTGATTATTGCTTAGATTAGTCAGTTTTTCTCACTCTTAAGGCAACTATCTGATTAAACTTAGCGAGCATCTCCTAGGTTATACGATAGCTAAGGTTAATTAACAAGCTCTTATTAATTAATTATGACGTAAGTAAAAACAGGGATTAACAGAGCTTTTTGTTAGTCTACGACCAATAGTTCAAAGAGAGATGTAAAGACAACAATTCAATAAACTATGTTTAATAGGGTGTAGGCCGATATGGAACCAAAGAACTAGACTCCTAACGAATTCATCACTTTCATCATTTTTGCATGTTTTCTTTAATTTGTTTTTGCTAGTTTAGTTTTATTTTATTTTCTTATTTTCTTAAAACCAAGATCCTACCCCCCCCCCCCCAAACCTAAACATTGATTAATTTCATTTCAACAACTTTACAAACTCTCTCTATAGGATCGACCTAGACTCACCACTACTATAGTACTAGTCTAGTTTATTTTATGTAATGTTACGAAGCGCTACTAAGTGTTAAGCTGTTAGAGCTATTAGACGGACTTGTAGAAGAAATATCATGAAATAAATGTATGCTAGGATCAGAAAAAAAAATTTTGTTTGAGTGTTTTCTAATTCAAAAATTGATATTGTAGAAAACATTTTATGTTTCCAAAAAGTAACATATCGAGATATTCAAAGTCTTTGAAATAGTGGATGCCAATATTTATATCCTTTGTGCTCTATCTCATACCCTAGAAAACAACATAAGTATGCTTTAGGTTTAATTTTAGTGTGCTCATGAGGTTATAATAGAACAAAGCACGCACATCCAAAAACTTTAAGAGACTGATAACTAAGAGCATGATTGAATAAGCGCTCGTAAAGAGAGATATTACTTATGATAGAAGAGGGAATGTGATTGATAATATAAACATAAAAAAAACTACTTCTCCCCAAAGTGTTTTTGGACAAAAAGAGGATATAAGAAGGGCTCAAGTAACGTTAAAAATGTGGCTATGTTTATGTTCGATCCGACCATTTTGTTGAGATGTGTTTAGACGAGATATCTAAATGACAGTCCCTTGTTGATTAAGAAAATTGATGAATTTTTTATCTTTGTATTCCATTGCATTATCAGTCTGAAATACTTCAATCTTGCATAAGAACTGACTGTGAATTATATTAGCGAAACAAGAGTAAATAGAGAATAGTTTAGATCTATATCATATTAGATAAATCCATGTATAGCAAAAAAAAAAGAGAGAGACAAAGATCATATAATATTTCATGCTACCTATAGTTTCATGAGGTGCAATACCCCAAATATTAGAATGAATGTGATCAAAAGGTGTTGAAGAGACAAAATCATTAAGAGAAAATAGTAAAGCATAATTTTTAGATAGTTGATAAGGGACACAATCAAAATGTTCAAGCTTCATATGACTTAGTTTACTATTAGAGATTAAAGACCCTAATCTAGAGGTAGAAAGATGATCAAATCACGACTGCCTATATAAGAGGTGACAACACCATCAACAAGCTTTAAAGGAAGATTTAGTAAAGTAAGCTCAAACAGTCGTCTAACCTTATGCCATTTTCCAAGGATCTTGTCACCTATGGATCCTGCACGTTACAACCATAACTCGAAAATGATAAGTTTTTTTGAAATTCAAAAATGATAAGTTAATACCAAGTTCACATAATTGTCTAACAAGAATTAGATTTAATAAGGGTTTGGAAATATGAAAGGTTTCAAGTAAATGTAATGTGGATATGTAAACAGTATGTATTTGTTGTACATACAAAGTAGAATTATTAGCAGTGAGAACAATGTGTGGAATAGATGGTATTGTTAAAGATTCAAGAATAAAAGAATCATAGGCATGTGATTGGAATAGGCATAATCGAGACACTAAGAATTTAAGGTACCTGATTTGACAAATGGGACAGAGGAGGATATTGTATCAAAATTTGTTCAAGCTTTTAAAGAAATGCGTGGAGGTCTTTTAAAGAGAATTCAGAAGAGGTGCTTTTTATTGGTCCATCAGTGG
>JAOQMR010000009.1:10881689-10893947 GCA_027563865.1 Erythroxylum pelleterianum | reverse complement strand
TACTGTGACAATGGATAGAAGTATTGAAGGACTATGATTGTACAACAAGTCCTATGTTGGTAAAACTGGTGTACATAATTGTTGTTTGACGAAAATTTTTTTAATAAAGAAATAGCACAAATTCAGACATTGTGGATTACTAAATCGAGTGCAATGAAGAGTATAGAATATTGAATTGACTTTTGGGGAAAATCAAGGTACTATTAGCTATCGAATGTGAAATCAGTTTTGCATGAGCAGATTGGCAAAGCCTAACTTGAGGATTCAGAAATTATGAATGTTATTTAGGAAATTGAAAGTTATGAATGAATCCGAAATTTGAGTTTGATTAGGAAAGATATTCCCTTGTGATTGTAATGTGAAGTTGTATGTAATAAAGATGATTGGGTACAAGATTGTTAGAGATAGCACAAATAACGACCCATGCTATACATCCTAGTGGGAATTAGATGAAATAATGTTTGATGGCTATGGATGTAAAAGCAAGCGATCACATGTAATTGTTGCCAACAGTTTTAACTGTTGGAGATACGTTTAAAGTTTATATATTAGAGTTCGTAGAAATTTAAGGTCAATGCTTAGTTTTAATTGACTTGAAGCATATCAATCAATATCACAGTGATATCATTCGGAGCTCATATGAGGTGTTATACGACAAAAAGAGTCGACCGCATTGATATTTGGATGAATAAGGACTAAAAATAGTTTAAGGCCAGAAGTGACAAGAGATATCGATGATAAGTGAAATTGATGTGTATTAGAATTAAGTAACTTAAGAAAAACGAATGAATTAGGTGGATCAACACCAAAGATTGGAATAAAGTGAAATAGACACATGAGTTAAGCGTATTAACACGAAAGAGATATGAAATATCAAGCTAAAGAGATGAATTGTTTTTGACAGTATCACCTTTCCAAGGTGTGCTTAAGATAGGAAAAAGGGTGAGTAAGCCTGACATAAAATTTTCCATATGAAAGTTTTGTAAGAGAAGGACCGTGAACATGAGTTCGTAACACCAACAAAGAGGTTTTATATGCACTAAGTATGATATGTGAGTGTAATAAGAAATAGTGATATGATCCGACATAAATGTAATGTCGGCACTAAAGTGAAATTTTGAGTTATCTGAAATATATTCGAGAAGACAGACAAGATTGTGTGATATATGATTAAGTAACTGGGAAATTGATTGATTCCATTGACTATAGTCAAATGGAAGAACTTATTCGAGTGATAGTGCTAAATGGGAAATGGTAGAGTATATGATGAAACCATATCCCTATCTATTCGATCAGTAAAGTAAGAATTTCAAGGACGAAATTTTTGTTAGGAGGGGAGAGTTGTAATATTCCGTTACCCACATAAGGACTAGAATTGTGAATTCTGAAAATTTGATTAGAAATTGGGAAAATGCATTTCATTCGTTATTAATTTTGACATGCATATCTTTGCACATTTATATGATTGTACATGCATTCATGACATTTTCCGGAATGTGGTTTGGCAATTTCGGAATTATTTATGATATTTTTGGAATTTTAGTGATTTTTGTGAAAAATATTGATTTATGGGCCAATTATGGAGTGACACGTGGACTGGTTAAAATTATGACAAGTGACATTATTAAGCAGATGACAAGTGGCTTGTTAATTGTGACAATTGGCAAATTTAGTGTGACATATGGCTTGATGGGGTTAGAACACGTGTAAGGCATGCATAGCCTACACGAGTATGGGTTTGACTTAGGAAAAAAATTCACTGCGAGTGTTATCGGTGAAGAATCACTTAGACACCGAATGAGAACCTTGGAACTTTTGCTGAGTTAATCTATTCTTTGCTGGATCTCATGGAGGATCAAGTAAGTTAGTTTAATCTGAGTTTTGTAAAATGATTTGTGACGATGGATTAGTGTTAGAAATAAGAACATGCATGCATGAGATTGAGAATTTTGGTTTCGGTGTTGAACCGATTTGATCTTTGATCCGAGAGTTAGAATTGTTTAAAATGGGTTTCATGAACTCTGGATAGTTTTGACCAAAAAAAAAAAAGAACTCTGGATAGGAAGATATGTCTATATTCTGTTAAGGTTTTGAGAAAAATCGTAATGGAAAACGTACAAGTTTTTGTCCATGTTCATCTAAAGTAGTTTAGATGTGATTTGAGTATAAATGTGGAATCTTTGGAGTTGCATGTGAGTGGTTGAGCTAGGAATGAGTTAAAGGAATGATTTTAGGTATATCTGTGTCATTTGAGAGGTGATTGAACTAGAGGAAATGAAAATGGAAATTAGAGAAGACGAGTGTCGAACGAGACATCGCGACGAATTTTAAATTCATATGTGTCCGCGCGTTGTAACGCTAATCAAAATTAAAATAACTAGACTACTACTGTAGCAGTGGCGAGTGTAGGTTGATCCCACAGAGAGTGCGTGTAAAGTCTAAGAAATGAAATTAACTGGTGTTTACACTAATGGGGGGTTTTTGATTTTTGAAATGAAATAAAATTAAAATAAAACTAAATAATAAAAACAAATTAAAGAAAACATGCGAAAATAATAAAAATGGGAAATTCGGTATGGACCCGGTTCTTCGGTTCAATCTCGGCCTAAATCCTAAGCAAGTAAATTTTATTAATTTGTTGTTCTTTAGTCTCTCCTAGAAACTATTATTCGTGGGTTAAAAATTAACCCGAGTTTTCCCTTAGGTTATGTCTAATCAAGATACGATCGTTAATTAAACCTAACCACCTAACAACCTAGGATACGATCTCTAGATTTAATTAAGCAGTAGCATTAAGAATTAGGAAAACCGATTAATCAAGGCAACAACCACATACGTTCGGGTTATTTAACCTAGGTCATGTTATCCCTAATGATTACGAATCATTAGTCGCTACACATGAATTTCAACATAACAATTACGAATTATATCGAAATTCTAGCAATGTGATTGAAATTAATAATTCAATGAATGCATTAAAATTATCAAATCACAATACCCAATAGGTTCATATAAAAATAACTGAACAATAACGAGAGTCCAATTATCCATACACAAAACCCTAAACAGTCCAAACAGGATAATACAATCAATTCCTAATGAGAGAAAGAAATAACAAAATAATGAAAATAAAACTTATCCAGGGTCGTCGGCGTCAATTTTACCTCCGAACCGGCGTCGGGACGTCTAACTCTTCATAAGTATTTTTCAATAAAAATGCTTCAGCCCCATTCTTTTTCCCTAACCAAAAACCTTATTTTCTTCTCTCTTCGCCAAAAACTCTTCTTGTCTTGCTCTGCTCTATGGCTTGTTGTTGTGGCGCTGCCCACTCCTTTTCTTTTCCAACTAAAAATTCGACCTGTCCACGTCTCTTGTCTTGATTCCTCAGCTCATTTGAATTTCTGCCCTCTTATTTTTCGTTGTTGGCTGTTTGATGTTTACTTGTGTCTTCTTCTTGTGCGTCATTTCTTTAGCTGTCCACTGTGTGCTTATAAATTAATTAGCTGCTGGGTCCCTCTTACTAAATTTTAAAACTCTCAGCTGTAGCTTGCGTTCCACTTGCGTGAACTGAAGCTTGTTTCATGGCCAGCTACTGTTTAATGATGTGACCAATTCTTTTGAGTTTAATGGCCCAATTACTGAAGCTTTCATCCAATTTGCGTCACTTTCTCCACTGAATGGCCATTCATTCCCTCTTTTGTGCGGACCCTCCTGTGACCTCCACTTAGACTTAGCTTTCTCCCTGGGTCTCCGTATGTTTGCTAAATTTATGAGACCATTTTAATATTTTAATGTTGCGTGACCCATTTGTAGCTAATTACTCCTCTAGCGCTGGTGCCTGGCTTGATTTATTTCTCATTTTATTGCCCGCTGCCATGGTACGACGTTGTGCGTCCATTTTCTTTTGCTTGTAGCTAATTGATGGGACATAAGCACTTCAGCTTCCTAGCACAACATGTGCGTTATTCACATTAAATTTAAATCCTCCCAAGATGCTGATTGCGTGAATTGATCCTCCCTGGATATTTGCTTGTTTCTTTGTTTTTTTATGCTCCACTGTAGTGTGATGGGACAATAAATCCCTTGTTTGTGCGTTTTCCTCTATTCCCTCTTGCATTTCATCTCCAAATGCTTGTTGATTTCTTTTCTCCTTGTTAAGGCCTCCAGTGACAATTAAATTGTAACATCTTTAATTCCTTCACGCTAGCTTCAATTTAATTTGTCCCTGCTTTGCTTTTTAATTTTCTTCTTCTTCAACAAAGACAAGCATAATAAATATTCAGAAAATGACCCATATATAATGCTTTTAACTCACTTTATTTTCTTTGCTCTCAAATTGTACCTAAAAACAAATATAAATTAAAGTGAGTATTTTAATCATTTTTATATCAATAATCGCTAAGTGAAAATAATTAAAAATATCAACAATTAAGCACATATCAATCACCAATAACTTTACCACTGTTACTAGAAAAACTTTTAGCTCTGATACCACTCGGGAACCCTAGCTAGAGTGTGGTAGGGATAATAGGAAACTATCGACAATATGATAGATCAAACATTTATGAGAGCTCTACGATACATAAAGAAGACTATAGCTAAAACCCTAGGTATACTAATTGAGGCGCAAGCCCTTCCTCCTTAATTGGCGTCAACTCTCAAGGTCTACCTCTTAAGGATCTAAGTTGATTAATCTTCCTGAATAACTTATAACTCAGATAGGATTATAGGTCTGAGACTTTATGATGCACATGATCCTTATACAAAGGCAAATGCAGAGCATACTTGTATCTCTGTGTGACAAAAGTAAACTTATTGAAGACTTAAGCTTTCAAGAGAGAGAGATTTTAAAAAGAAGTCATATGGAAACACATAACTTTTATTGATATTCCTAGCTTGAATTCAAACTTATAGAAACTTGGTTATAATGGAAGAGATCCTTTGCTTATATAGTGAAAGGAGATTACAAAAGACAAACATCTATGGATAAAACAAAGTCACATCACCTTAAATGGATAAGAATAATATCACATCAACTACTCTAGATAAGAATGATGTCACATCATATACTAAATGGATAAGAACAATATCACCAAAGACACTTAAACAAACAATTTTAAATAGAGGGACCTACAATCTTAATCATTATCTTTGTCGGATAGGTTCTTGTCATAATTGCAGATTTAATGGGGAAAGTCCACTCATACTGTCAATATCATCCCCAAGGATTCTTTGTCTTTTATTAGGGCTCGCTTCCTCTATGCATAAATCTTTCAAAAATTTGGCTAGCTTCTCTTCATTGATGATGGGAATATCATCATCTGGATCTTGGACATCCTTGAAGGAGGAGGCCTAAGCCGAGATGGTCCTGCAATGTCGAAGCCTAAATCTATTGGGCTATCTAGGATGTCAAATTTTGGCATTTAGGGTTCTTTAGGAACGAATTCTCCTGGATAAGGTCCAATAGATGTAGAGACAGTTGGCAGTGCATATTTAGAAAAATGGTTTAGGTCCTTAAGAAAATGCTTAAGGCCCTTAAGGATATTTTCCTTGCATCCTGGCCATTGGATGAAGGTAAGCCAAAAGTAAACCTGATTCTTAGAGTAGATGGATCCATTATGTGCTGTGTTATATGGTCGATGAAGAACAAAGAAGCATTAGGTGGATTGCTTTTGGAGTTTCCCATAACTTAAGATTTTCAATAACCTGTGAGAGTTGCTTTCTCCATCTCATAAGTGGTTGATACCACTTAAGGAAAGTCCACAAGAGGGAACCTTTATTTTCTCTATCATATAAGTGTTGATAGACTTGTAAGGGAGGAAGGAGATAGCATATACATAGAAGGTAAAGAGTGCCTATAAGTACCGTAATGCATTTTTTAAGAGCAGCCCATTAATGAAAAACACAGTGAAATATGATGCTTGAATGTTAAACAGGGATGGACAACAATGTAATTTTTCTTGGTTGAGGAAGAGATGGAGGTAATAGAAAAGATTTATCTAGGTAAGAAAAGTTATCTCATTAATGGTAGTGGGTGTGCTTGCAATAAGAGGAAAGAATATCTCTATTTTTGTACTGCTGGGCAAATCAGTCATTGAAAGAATAAGAGGAATATTTCTGGATGAGGTTAATATGCTTTTGAGATCAAGAGATGAAATCAGCTAGGATGTTCTAGTGGTCTTTGATATGGTGAACTTTGAATTTATAACGAGAAAACCAATCTTTCCAGTGAAGTAATTGACTTTATGGTAGAAGTTTTATATTTGGATATAGTATTTTTAGAAAGGACATATTTTCCATTTCTACTGTAAAGAGAAAAGGGCTAAGGTTGAAGTTAAACTTTTCTATACCTTTTTTAACTGCCATAATTTGTTCATAAATTGCGTGATAATGCTTTTCTGAGAGTATAAATTATCCGCTAGCATGTCCACTATAAAACACCTTTTATCTTTTCTATAAAATTGCTCCCCAAAAATCTTCACTAGCATTAGTTTGCAAGATTTGTTTTCCTTTGTCATGAATCTTTAGTAGAGGTGGATGTTGACTAATCTTCTTTAATTACTTTACTGCCTTTATCTTGTTTGGGCCCCATAGTGGTGGTTTTTTCTTCAATAACTTCGACAGTTGGCTAACATATTCTGATACATGAGGGATGAAATCCTAATATAGTTGACAATTTCCAAAAAATGTTTGTAGCACCCCCTTATCGTAGAGTACACACCGGAACACCCGGAGATCATTCCGGTACATATCCCACGATAAAGGCGAGCTACTATCAATCACTACAATCACTTCATAAGACATGGTATTAAAAAATCACTTAAAAAACATCATAAGAAAATAACAATATTTTAAAACCAACTTTTTTTCGTCATTGCTTTTCACAAAAATCGAAGTCTACATTGTCTTTCAACATTATCTATATGTACATCATCAGAAACCTAATACAATAGTACTACATGAATGAGGAATGGGTATGAAAGCTATTTAAGCCACCCAAAAGAACCCTAGCTGACCGACCTTTGAGCCATGACCTCTCTCACCAATCACAATCTACATGGCTGGTAGAGCCTCTTTAGTAGTTGGAGTGGTCTCTCGGTCCTGAAAAGACAACGTTGCAATTTTGGTGAGTTTTGCGAACTCAATGAGGTACCTATCATCGATAGTTCACTCAATTCATGCATCACATCATTATACATAACATATTAATCACATCATTGCATACTCATAATGTATCACATCTCACATTCAGAACAATCATATCGATCATATCATTCATACAAACGCACATATCAATTAGAATTGCAATGCACGTGAGACTCACTTTCTTTTATTATTGTCGTTATGATCAAGTGCCTTTTTGATTCGATCATATCCCTTAGTGGATACCGAGCTCTAGCATAATCTGTCCCATATCTCTTAGTGGATACCGGGTACATTCACAATTGAGCCCAAGGCTCTAATCACATTCTGAGCTTTAAGCTCTTTATCCTAGCGACTCCAGTTATAACTTCCTTTATCTTCCATGCATTCATGTAATGAATGTTTTACATAACATAATCCCAGTCAATCATATGGATGCACGTTCACATTTAGATCACATTTATAGTCAGACCTTAGCTCGACATTTAACAGAACTGTTGAGCACGTTTATGCATTCATATGCATATTCACAACCTTCACGTTGTGAACCATTTATTTCATCATGTTCACATACAAGGAGCACTTAAATAACTCATTCATACATTAGAATCACCGGACCTTCATTGTCCGGAATCAACACAATCAAACCACATCAATATCATCATTCATCACATGTTCTAAAGCAAACAATTAATTGAGTGAGGCCGTCTAGGTTACTCACAAGTTTCTCCCGAAGCTAATGCCTGGAAGATCCGGCAATGTCTAGAGGTTGACATTTCAGTTGCTCCTCTATGACAAATAATATACATAATATCAGAACTTGCACAATGAGAAGCATTCAATAATGCATATGTATGGCATGAATTGTGTACAATGCATGTTCATGATAATCCCGAGAAATTTCCATCTGAAACTTAAATATTTTAGAGACTGAATTAGATTCCAATTTCTTCATACCATTTGTAGCCCCATGTCTCTAGTTTACCACAAAACAAAATAATATCATTTGGATCAATAGAACTTCAGGAATCATCAAAATACTAAAGTATGTTCAGTGGAATAACACCAGTTGTATCCTTTAAGAGTACACTCACTGTACCAGTCCCACTCTTTTCACTCAATCTTCCCCCATCAATTTCAAATAACTATGATTCTTGGTGGAGATATAGATCAATGTCTTATGAATCTAATGGTTTAAGAATCAAGTCATTTGGATCTCTAGAGAAGAAGTTATGGCCAAAAGAATCTAACATGTTTATTTCTTTACTCGTATTGTACATACCTTGGTGCAATTGCCATAGCTCTCACTAAAGATGTCGGATTAACTTCGTTTTTGGATTAAATCATTCATACAAAACGCACATATCAATTAGAATTGCAATGCACGTGAGACTCACTTTCTTTTATTATTGTCGTTATGATCAAGTGCCTTTTTGATTCGATCATATCCCTTAGTGGATACCGAGCTCTAGCATAATCTGTCCCATATCTCTTAGTGGATACCGGGTACATTCACAATTGAGCCCAAGGCTCTAATCACATTCTGAGCTTTAAGCTCTTTATCCTAGCGACTCCAGTTATAACTTCCTTTATCTTCCATGCATTCATGTAATGAATGTTTTACATAACATAATCCCAGTCAATCATATGGATGCACGTTCACATTTAGATCACATTTATAGTCAGACCTTAGCTCGACATTTAACAGAACTGTTGAGCACGTTTATGCATTCATATGCATATTCACAACCTTCACGTTGTGAACCATTTATTTCATCATGTTCACATACAAGGAGCACTTAAATAACTCATTCATACATTAGAATCACCGGACCTTCATTGTCCGGAATCAACACAATCAAACCACATCAATATCATCATTCATCACATGTTCTAAAGCAAACAATTAATTGAGTGAGGCCGTCTAGGTTACTCACAAGTTTCTCCCGAAGCTAATGCCTGGAAGATCCGGCAATGTCTAGAGGTTGACATTTCAGTTGCTCCTCTATGACAAATAATATACATAATATCAGAACTTGCACAATGAGAAGCATTCAATAATGCATATGTATGGCATGAATTGTGTACAATGCATGTTCATGATAATCCCGAGAAATTTCCATCTGAAACTTAAATATTTTAGAGACTGAATTAGATTCCAATTTCTTCATACCATTTGTAGCCCCATGTCTCTAGTTTACCACAAAACAAAATAATATCATTTGGATCAATAGAACTTCAGGAATCATCAAAATACTAAAGTATGTTCAGTGGAATAACACCAGTTGTATCCTTTAAGAGTACACTCACTGTACCAGTCCCACTCTTTTCACTCAATCTTCCCCCATCAATTTCAAATAACTATGATTCTTGGTGGAGATATAGATCAATGTCTTATGAATCTAATGGTTTAAGAATCAAGTCATTTGGATCTCTAGAGAAGAAGTTATGGCCAAAAGAATCTAACATGTTTATTTCTTTACTCGTATTGTACATACCTTGGTGCAATTGCCATAGCTCTCACTAAAGATGTCGGATTAACTTCGTTTTTGGATTATTGGAAAGAGGACTCCTAGATCTACAACTTTCATGAAGACCTCAAAGGCCAATTATATCGTCTAACTTTTGTATCGTCTCACTTTTGCATCGTCTACTTTTCTTCCGTCCACTATTCTTTCGTCTACTTTCTATCGTCTACTTTCTATCGTTTGCTTTTCTTCCGTCTACTTTCTATCGTTTGCTTTTCTTCCGTCTACTTTCTATCGTCTGCTTTTCTTCCATCTACTTTTCTTCCATCTACTTTCTATCGTCTACTTTCTATCGTTTGCTTTTCTTCCGTCTACTTTCTATCGTCTACTTTCTATCGTCTCCTTTTCTTTCGTCTACTTTTTATCGTCTACTTTTTATCGTCTGCTTTTCTTCGATCTACTTTTCTTTCGTCTACTTTTTATCGTCTACTTTCTATCATCTACTTTTCTTCCGTCAGAATGTATCCACTTATAAGAATTATAACTTTTGACTCCGATGTCCAAAATTTTCATACTATATAACGTTGGAAAGATAAAAGAAAGATCTACAACTTCCATGAAGGAAACTGTACCAAAAGTTATTTATATCAATCCCAAAATTGCCCCTAAGTTTCGACGACGAACTTTCCATTCATACACCAATGTACTGCACCAAACTGTTAATTTCATGAAATTTTGAGACTCTTAGAGGCAGAACTGAAGTTTGATATCTTCATCCGAATTAAGAATCATCTTGTTTGGATCACTAGAGAAAACGTTATGGCTAATAAACCGAAGCATACTCAATGAATATTTTTCAAATTTTCAACCTTTCAATATTTTACGACACCCCAAACACTCATAATCTTTCAAGCACTAAATTTACACAGAACCAGATTTTTCATTCCCCAACAGCACAATATTTAAGAACAACATGTAAATGCCATTACTCATGCAGATGACAGTAACTTACCTGCTAAAAACTCCGAACACTTCAAGCCCTAAACTCCACACAGTTTACGCACTTCACAGAGTATAACGACCGGCTTCTGGTTTTTCTTAGGATAGGGGACACAAATAACAAAGTAAGTTTAGGTGAAGGAAAGAAAAAGTATAAAAATCTCTTAGAAGGTATTTGATGGAAAACTCTGTGTTTCAAAGGAAAGTTTGAAGAAGATGATAATGAAGAAAGGACTTAGACGTGACTTAACCTGTCAACTTTCAAAGAATAGTAACCTACTTCTAGCAAGAGTACAACAACCTAGGTGACACTTGTCACTTTCTAAATGAGTAAACTCTAACTTAGTTTCTTTTGAAAGTAACTCCATTTAGCTCTCCTCTTTCCAATACAACTATCATCTTTACAATCCAACTATCTCCAAATTTTCATTTAATTTCCTTTTTCTATTTTCTAAAATTTCCAAAATTTATTCCTAAATTCACCAAAATTCAAAAATATCACAATTCCACTAACCTATAAAACTTCCAATGTAAAAACATTCAAAATTCTCAAATTTTCACAAATCAATCCAATTATACCCCGGAATTATTCATGAATGCATGTACAATTATTTTCATGTGCAACAACCATGTATAAGTATATAACAATTTATGCATGAACATGAAAATGCATTTCCAACTATCATTAATCACTCACAATTACCTTTTTAACCCTCTCACAAGTGATGGGATGCTACAATATTGGATCTGTTTAATAGTAAGGTTCACGTCTAGGAAGTTTAATAGTTCACTAGCTATATGTGGATTAGGCTGGTAGAAACCATCATGAAATTTTATGCCAAAAGATTCCATATGGGCTAAACCAACTTTGCTTTTGTTGACTGATAGCATGATTGTTGGGTCCCGTTTAACGGAATCCAACTCTTGCTCTGATGCCATAAATGTTGGATGTTGAGTCCGTATTTTGCGTTGGCCCCGTATTTTGCGTACCGAAATACCTCAAGTTTGCACGCGACCCAATCTCAAGGTTGCACGCGACTACAACCCTTAAAGGTATTACCCTCTCTGGGAATCGAACTCGTGACCCCTCAAGGTTTTGTTGCACTTTCATGCACGCCTCTTACCATTGAGGTACCTCGGTACGCAAAACACGAGCGCAACGCAAAACACGGACTCAACATTAAAAGGCGCCTTTTAATGTTGGGCTCGTGTTTTACATACCGAGGCGAACTTAAGCCCATCTAACGAGGCGAGTGAGGCCCCGCATACCTCAAGTTTGCACGCGACCACAACCTTAATCAGTATTGTCCTCTTTGATCACGGGCACGATTCAAACCCATGACCTCAAGGTTTTGTTGCACTTTTATGCACGCCATGAAATCGAAATCGAAGTAAACAAAGTCCGACATCCGGTAACGAAAATTAATGAAAATCCTCGTCGTGTTGGAACCCTAAGAATAAAGCAAATCCGAAAATCAGTATAGATTACTCAAAACTGGTATAATTTTTTTGGAAGAAACACAAAAACATAAATATTATACATGGTCCAATCAAATGTTACTTACTTGATAATCTAATTCAGTTTATAAACTCAAACCAAACTAATTAATCTTGACTCAAACTAATAAATTATTATAATTATATTAAA
>JAOQMR010000009.1:10712559-10723893 GCA_027563865.1 Erythroxylum pelleterianum | reverse complement strand
CTATAGGTTCACACCCTAAAATATGTCAATGAAACTTCACTAAGAAAAGACACAATATTCATCATATGCAATCTTGTGCTTGTAATATAAAGACTCACATTTTATCAACAATGACCTGTAACATTAAGACTCACTTTTTATCAACAATGAAATATAAAAGTTGTACAACTCTCTTTTACCTTTTTTCACGATACTAGAGTAGTTATAACCTTAGGGTATTATTTTTTTCTTTTCCATCTTAGCCAAAGAAACTTCTACAGATTCTTTATAAGCTAATAATAAGAATTCAAAGACTACCCAAATTAATTATTATGCCTCATCAATATATGTTCTTTAAGCCTTTGGTATCTTAAGGACAACATTAGTAACCTGTCCTCTTGACGGAGAAAATTATACCACTTTGCGTCAGGCCATGACAAATGCATTTCAGGCCAAAAGTAAAATTGGCTTTGCGGATGGATTCATTTGACATCCATCACCTAATTGACTAAAAGAATCTGCATGAACCAAATACAACGCAATGATGCTTTCTTTGGATTTTCAATTTCCTGCATCATACCCTTTATGATCGTGGAGCATGCTTTTATGATAGCAAAAGAGATGTGCAAAGATCTAGAAGAACAACTTTCACTACTAAACACTCCTCATATTCATCAATTGAAAACTGAGATGATGAACACCTTACGCGTGACATGATTATTTCATCATATTACAAAAATTAAAGGAATTGTGGGATAAACTCAGCACTTATTTACAAATTTTATTGTATATTTATCGGTTTACAGAGGCATTTGCTATGAAACAAGACATAGAGAAAGTGCTTCAATTTCTTATGGGCTTGATTAAAAAATATCACATGTATCCTCTCAAGTCGTAAATATAGATACTTAACCTTAATATCTCGTGCCTATGCACTAGTAGTTCAAGAGAAGCGACAATAATTAGTGAGAACATTATAATAACATTCATGAATAATAATGATGGTATTAGGGGCGACCACGAACCCAGAAGAAACCATGATCTATTCAACATATTTAGTGAATACTGTCAAAAGACAAGGCATACTCCTTTCATTTCACTCCTCTCTACGGTCGGACTCTGGTTTTGCCGCTTCATTTTCTGGCCATTAATCCTCTCCATCTACCTTTGGATGTGGAGGCTCCAGAAACAGGACAGGAGGATACGGGTATCAACATTTTAACCCTAATAGATAGGGATATGGACATGAACTTGGACCGAATGGGCCTTTAGCTTTTGGGCATAATTCTCCTAGGCTGCACTGGTCTAGTTCCATTAGGCCCACCTCTTTTAATCACTATTCCTCCAAGCCCAGACCCACTCAAACCCACCAGCATCACAACCAAGCCTTTTCTTATAACCAAAACCAATCTCATACCTATTTTAGGCTCAATAAACCTTCCTCTCAATGCCAAACTTATTGGTAATGGGGCCATATTGCTTCACATTGTTGTTTTCGATATTCTGAATCTCGAAATTGCCCACTTCCGACCCCCACAGATCCTAATAATGTATCCACTATTTTCACTACCTTCAACATAACCAAATCTTCTGATCCTTCAACTGTCACTTCCAACACTCTTGCAGAATGGCTACCTGACACTGATGCTATAACTCATATGACTTCTAACCCTCAACTTGTTCAATCCTCAACATCGTACAATGGTCTAAATACAGTGATTGTCGATAATGGACAAACTCTTCCAATTTTCTGTACTGATAACTTCATATTCTCCACTCCCATTAGATCACTTCACCTTAATGACATTTTAATTGTTCCTAAACTTACTACTAATTTGATTTCTGTAGCTAAATTTGTTAAGGATAATTATTGTCTCATTGAATTTAATCTCTTTGGTTATATTGTGAACGATCACCACACCAGGATACCACTTCTCGCGGGTACCATCCACAATAATCTTTACCCGTTAAAGATTCCAGTCCATTTCACAAATCAGATCGTTCTCCATGGCACCTTTACTCCACTTCAATTAGCATCAACGTCTTGGTCATCTTTGTCTCGCTACACTCTCTAGGTTATCTCCTTTTTTAAATATCAAATCTTATGTAATAAAACATTGTACTTCATGTCTTCAAGGAAAAAGTACTCGTCTTTCATTTCCCTTATCTTCTCGTGTTTCAAATAAGCCAATACAACTTATCCATTGCGATACTTGGGGGCCAACTCCATCCCTTTCCTTCTCTAGCTTTCATTATTTCATTCTTTTTATTGACGATTTCAGTCGATATATATGGATTTATCCTTTAACCCACAAATCTCAAGCCCTTTTAAACATTCAAAGCTCACTCTGAAAACCTTTTTTCAACCTCTATAAAAACTTTTCAATGCTATGGAGCTCTTGAACTTGTCAAAGGTCTTTTCGCTAATTTTCTTACTACCCATGGCATTACTTATCGTATTTCTTATCCTCATACCCCACAACAAAATGAGATAGCCGAACGTAAAATTCGTCACCTTATAGAAACTGGTCTCACACTTCTTATTCATGCTTCACTTCCTAAAGCCTTTTGGTATGAAACATTCTCTACAACTGCCTATCTCATAAATCTCTTACCAACTCCTGTTCTCTATAACAAATCTCCCCATGAAATTCTTTTTCTCACAAAGCCCAACCTTTCTCACCTCCGGGTCTTTGGGTGTACCTGCTTTCCCTTCATTGGGTCCACACGTTCAGACAAACTTGAACTAAAGTCTACAAAATGTGTCTTTCTCGGGTATTCTCCAAATTACAAAGATTATCGCTGTCTTGACCCTATTACCTCTAAAATATATACTTCTTGTCATGTACGTTTTTTTGAAACCGACTTTCCCTATACTTGTTCTCTCCCTCTCCTGTCTCAAGCCCTTCATCCTCCATCATCTCCTTACTCCTATCTATGCCTCATGTGACACCCCACTCCTATTGGACATTTGTGCCCATACGTCCTTCCGACATTCGAGCACATGCCTGGTGGAAGCGATGCACCAACTACATCACTTCCACTTACTCATGGCATCATAAATTAAAATATAAGAATCACTATGGCTAAACCTCAAATTCCTCATTGCATTTCTTAAACAATATGTACATTGTAGCTTTACAACAACATCTATATATGAACATTATCAAAAACTAATTAGAGTTTACACCTCTATATACAGAACAAGCTACATACATGAGGAAGTATACAAAAATTTATCTAAATCCCTCAATCCCAGCTAACCGACCTTTGAGCAATGTCTTCTATCCAAAATCAATTGTAGTTCTCTTCTAAATTGACTTAGAAGCTCTATCGTCTCTCTTGAACCTGAAAAGTCAATGTGCAATTTTTGGCGAGTTTTTTCAACTCCGTGAGTTAACCATCCTCAATAGTTCACTTATATCACATAACATAACAACCCATGCAATCGTATAGTTCATATCATTTCAAGTATCATCATGTAGCATTACAAAACACCTGGTACACTATTTTCACATTTCTCATTCAATGTAATTCAGTAATACATTACAATCCTTCAGTTGGTACATACATCAAGTGTATATGCAATGCTCCTGAGACTCACGTTTGTTTATTTTGTTGTTATAACCGAGTGTCTTTTTTACTGCCCCGCATCTATTTTTGATACCGAGTTCATTAATATTGTCCCTTTTCTGTTAGGGATACAGGGCTTATTTTACTTATTGAGCCAAAGGCTCTTAGGTTGTTTTGAACTTTAAACTCTTTTTACTAGCAACTCCGGTCACAACTACCTTTATTTTTCATGCATTCATATAATGCAATGCACCACACATATTCAATGAATCATTGTGTTCAATCAATCACATTCACAGTCTTATTCATATTTATTATCGGACTTTGGTTTAACATTCAACATTTAAGTTGAGAAATCACATATTTAGTCAAATTCACATTCAATGAGCACTTCCAATGTTATTCATGCATCAAACGCCTCGAACATTCAATGTCTGAAATTAGTACATACACATCACATATTAATTCAATACATAATTCAAACAAACAAATAATTATAGTGAGACCATCTAGGTTACTGATAGTTTGTTCCAGATATCTATTTCCTCGAAGTCCTGGTAACATCTAAATATTGTCACTCTAATTGCTCTTCTATATCATACAACACACATTTACACACATTACAACTTTGCACAATTATATAAGTACTCATTTATGCACATATGTATATATGGAATATGAACAATGCACGCTCAATGACAATCCCGTGTACATTTCCTTAATACACGTCTCATAACCAATTAATATCATCTTTAATTCATTCCTTAATACCTAATACACTTTCCTTACTTTAATCACTCAATTCATCATAAACTAGGCTCATTCAAGATCACATTCAAGCTTAAATACCTCATAGGAAAACATTAATAAGTCAATAATTTATATACATACATGATTTTGGGATAAAATGCATAACTTTTGTTGTATATATCATATTAATGTCATCTTAGAACGCTTTCGAAGAGAACTTCAATTTATACAACTTCCGTGAAGACCCTAAAGAGATAATTTGTTGTCTAAAGGGTCAAAATCACATATTTGTGGAAGTGTCCCGAGAATGTCCGTCCAACAGACATACATCTTTCCAAACGGACATGAATGAAGCTGGGAAGCCAGAATTCCCGAGTACGTTTTCCTAGCAGACCTAAAGTCTGCCTAACGGACATATGAGAAGAATATCTCACTTAACAACAATTCCCACGATTTCTACACATATACTAACATCATTTTACACCAAATTCTCCAGTATTCACATTCATTTATGCAACTTCATTACATGCTACTTCAACTACCATATTAGTTGCATTAAAATCCATAAAACTCTACTCATTTGATTTATCAATCATATATATATATAATAAGACATATCACCATCATTTTCTGGTTTACTAAATCCTTACTCCTTCCCCTTCCAACGGTATTATTAAACATATCTCTTGTATATCTTATCATTCCTACTTCAATTCCTCTTCATTGTCACCTCCATTCTAATTCAAAACATCCACAAAACACATCATACAAGATTGTTGATCATAACCACACAAATAGAACATCAACCATGTCTATGCATTCTTCAATATTTTAGCACACATTCAACTCCATTGTCACCTTCCCTTTATCTATAAACTATCATCATAATTCTCCTCACTTCGAGACACTATACTATCCCTTTCTTTCTTTTTTAACTCACTCTTCTTCATCTCTATTACAACTACTAACATTCACATTATTACACACCAAAACAGAACATATTCATGTACACATTCATCTTCAATTTTCTGCATATGTTCCACTTCATTTTTCACCTTCATTTTATTCCCAACTATCACCTTAATTTATCTCATTTCAAAACACCATAGTACTCCTTTTTTTAGCTCCAAACTCATGTTAGTTCATCTCTAAAACAATCAAAGATATTCACTTAATATACCAAGAAAACATAACATAAATATCCAATTTATAAGTCATAATTTCTGCACTTCTGTCTACACAATTTTAATGATCTTTCAAGTTTAAACTCATCTCTATAACAACTTATGAAAGGTTAATCATCTTATATGCAGAAATATGACATTTATATGCATATTTCATCACTCAAGATTCATACATATAATTGCATGATCAAGTCATCAATCTCAAATTACTCATCATATTAGTTTCATTTAACACTACCCATAATGATTAAAGCATAACTTACTTGATTTAGCTTCAAAATCTTCAAAATCTTTAAGAACACCAAGAAGCCCTAACTTCTCATACAACCCACGTACAACATCATGGA
The DNA here is from genome assembly GCA_027563865.1 of Erythroxylum pelleterianum. Classification (NCBI taxonomy): domain Eukaryota; kingdom Viridiplantae; phylum Streptophyta; class Magnoliopsida; order Malpighiales; family Erythroxylaceae; genus Erythroxylum; species Erythroxylum pelleterianum. The sequence continues at coordinate 10,718,060 of JAOQMR010000009.1, read as the reverse complement.
GGTTGGGAGGTTTAGGTTTTCTTGTGGCAAATGAAGAAGACAACAAGATGAGAGTAGCAAGTGAAAGATGAGAGAGCTAGGTTTAACATGAATGGAGATTGGTGAGAAAATTCGTAAAGACGATGAAGAAGAAAGCCACGAAGAAGAAGAAGAAGAAGAAGCCAAGATTCAAGACAATTTAATGGTCTTCTAAGTAATTAAGAGAATCATGGGATAAAGACATAGCTTGGCAAGTGACACTTGTCACTTGCCACATGTCCAATCTCTATAGATTTAAACTAAGTTCTCTTATTTAACTAATCCAATCAATTCCAATTTCTACACCAATTATCTCTCAATTTTCAATGACACTTGTCAATAAATCCCAAAGTCATTTACCAAAATTTTTACTACCATTTGGCTCTTATTTCAATTGCCATTTATCAATTGTCTTACCACTTGACATTTTTCTTAGTCTAAAAATACCCAAAATTTAAAAAATTTCCTAAATTTCACCAAAAATCCAAGCTCAACAATTATTATCACCAAATCAATTTTCAATACATATAATCCACAATTCTCAATATAATAAATCAATTATAACTAAAAAATGTCAATGAATGCATGTACAATCATTTCAATATGTGCAATAATTAATATTCATCTGTGTGTATATGTTATTTTATGCATGAGCATGAAATGCACTTTCTAACTTCTCAATAATCTCTCATTTACACTATTCTAGGGTTCTAACACTTAACATGGAATAACAGATGTTATAGTTCTCCCCTCCTTAAAAAATTTTGTCGTCGAAATTCTTAAGTGATTGTTTGAACAAGTGGGGGTATTGTCTCCTCATGTTCTCCTCCGTTTTCCAAGTTGCTTCCTCACTCGAGTGATTCTTCCAAAGGACTTTCACTAATGGAATTACTCGGTTTCTCAGCTATTTTATTTGATATCCCACTATCTTGATTAGCTCCTTAACATAACTCAGGTTACTAGCAATTTCGATCTCTTGAGCCCGTAGTACATACATCGGATTATACCAATATCTCCTGAGCATACTCACATAGAGCACATTATGTATTTGGGACATCTCAACTGGTAAGGCTTTGTAAGTCAATGGTCCAATCCTCTCCAGGATCTCATAAGGACCAATATGTCTAGGTCTTAGCTTACCCGTTTTACTAAAGCTCAGCACTCCCCACCAAGGCAATACTCTCAGAAACACTCTATCTCCTACTCTATATTCCATATCCCTCCTGTGCTGATCCACATAACTCTTTTGTCTATCTTGGGTTGCTTTAATATGACTACGGATTAGTTTCACTTTATCCACAATATCCTGTATCAGTTCTGGGCCTTCAACTATTCTCAAACCCTCTTAATTCCAATATAAAGGCGAACAACATTTTCTGTCATACAACGCCTCATATGGTGCCATTCCGATACTACTGTGATAATATTGTTGTAAGCAAATTCAATCAAGGCTATATACTGATCCTATACTCTTTAAAACTCTAATACACATGCCCTGAGCATATCCTTAACAATTTTAATTATTCTCTCACTTTGTCCGTCTGTTTGAGGATGAAATGCAGTACTGAAGTTTAACTTTGTACCCATAGCTGACTGTAAACTCTTTCAGAACCTCGAAGTAAATCTACGATCCCTGTCCGATACAATTGACACTGGAACTCCATGTAGTCTAATTACCTCATTCACATACCTCTGGGCTAACTAGTCTAGTGAGTTATTTTCTCTTACAGGTAAGAAATGGGCCGACTTGTCAATCGGTCCAGCACGACCCATATAACAACATATTGTCTCAAAGTATTTGACAATCCTATAATGAAATCCATCGTAATTCACCCCCATTTACATTCCAGAATAGGTAACAAATGTAGCTTCCCAACCAGAGCTTGATGCTCAACCTTAATCTGCTGGAAAGTTAAACAATTAGCAACATAGTCCACTACTTGCTACTTCATCCCTGACTACTAGAAATGTTGTTTCAGCGTGTTATACATCTAGGCGATACTAGGATGCATAGCATAAGTTGCTACATGACCTTCCTCCAGAATTTCTTTCCTCGGATTATCAATGTCAGGTACACACAACCTCTGCTTTAACCATAGTGTCTCATCTCTCAATTCAAACTCAGAATTCGGTCATCTTCAATTTCTCAATAAGCTTTACTATATCAGGATCTATATTCTGTACCTTTTTGATTTTGTCATGTAACATCGGCCTCAGTCTTAATGTGTCCATCAATGCCTCATTCTACTCTAGTTTCGACTCCATATTTAGAGCTCTTAATTGAATTAAGCTCGGTAACCTCGATAACTAAATCTGAGCTACACTGCTATTCAACTTTCCACTCAATGCATCTGCCACCACATTAGCTTTTCTCAGATGATACTCAATCGTACAGTCATAGTCTTTTAACAACTTTATCCTATCTCCTCTATCTCATATTTAATTGCTTCTAACTCAACATATATCTCAAGCTCTTATGATCAGTATATATCTTGAATGTCTCTCCATATAGATAGTGTCTCCATATCTTTAGAGCAAAAACAACTGCAGCAAGCTCTAAATTATATACCAGATAATTTATCTCGTGAGACCTTAATTGTCTCGATGCATAGGCTATCACCTTGCCATACTGCATCAATACACATCCCAATCCTTGATGTGAAGCATCATTATAAATCACATAACCTCTATATCCTGATGGAATTGTTAACATCCGTGTTATAGTCAACCAATGCTTCAGCTCCTCAAAACTCTTCTGACATTCATCATTCCATTAGAAAGGTATATTCTTCCTTAGAAGTTCAATTAGAGGGGCTGAGATCAATGAGAACCCCTCTATAAACCTCCGATAATATCCGGCTAATCCGAGAAAACTTCGGATCTCAGAAACATTCTTTATAGCTTCCTAATTCATTACTGCTTCTATCTTCTTTAGATCCACTTGTATGCCTTATCCAGTTACTATGTGATCCAGAAATACTACTTGATCCAGCCAAAATTTACACTTACTGAATTTTGCATATAACTGTTTCTCCCTTATGATTTGTAAAATTATTCTCAAGTGCTCAGTATGCTCTTCTCTACTCTTCGAATACACTAAAATGTCATATCTGAACATAATCACAAAATGATATAGGTAAGGCTAAAACACCTTATTCATCAATGTCATAAATGCAGCTGGGGCATTAGTTAACCTAAACGGCATTACTAAGAACTCAAAATGCCCATATTTTATCCTAAATGCACTTTTGGTATATCAGCCTTTGCTATCTTCAACTGACAGTACCCAGATCTCAAGTTTAACTTAGTGAACACCCGAGCTCCCTGCAACTGATCAAGAAAATCATCAATTCTAGGCAACAAGTACTTGTTCATTATTGTTACCCTACTGAGTTGCCTATAATCGATACACAGTCTCAGAGTTCCATCTTGCTTCTTCCCAAATAAATTGAGTTAATGTTTTGGGTCAATGAGCTTAATTTTAACGATTTGCCCGAAGACGGTCAAACGCTAAGTGTGGGGGTGTTTGATAGGATTGAATTATCTTACATTTTCTCATGTATTTCTATGTGAATTCAATCCTATTTTTAAGATAAAATGTTTGATGTATGCTCAATTTGTATTGATTGTTAGGATGTGTCTATTGATAAATTTTTGAGACCAAAAAGACAATTTTCTAAAACAAATTGAAGTAGCTAATTAAATTGTTTTATTTAATCTATAGGCACAAGCTAGCTGGAGGAATTAACGCACAAGGCTCAGGACAGCAGTCCATCCACGCTAGGAACGGAATTCACGCCTAAGAGTATCAATTAATTGGTCACATGAGGACATAGTGCGGCAGCCCAACATCAATTAAAAGTACAAGAGACCTTTTGATACTTGGACGTTTATCAAAAAGCCGAAACACAAGCAGACCATAAGCAAATCAACGCAGAAGCAATTAAAATGTTCAATGATCAACGAGGGGCCCAGCTGAATGAAAAGCAAGGTGGCATAGGAAAATCACACAAATCATGGAGGTAGAAAATTAAAGGGAACAGAAGCAAGGATTTAATGCTATTGACAGCTGGAGGTTTAGCAACAGAGGATACAGCAAAGGATGGAAACATGCATACGCAGAGAATAAAAGAGTAACACAGTCATGTTTTTGGAGGAAAAATCTCAAGCAACAGGTGCGTCAATTAGAGGCAACAGAGAGCAAATTAAACAGGGAATTAAATGGACTGAGGCATAGTGTCGGCATGGACACGTGGAGCAAGAGACGTGACATCTTGGAGGCAGCAGGGCGTTTTTTTAATCAATTGAGAGGCTTGGTGAATTGCCTTGCATTTTAAAATGAAGCAACAGCTGGAGGGCATAGCATCAAGGTCTAAGCCAATAAAAGCAAATCAATTAGTTGGACCAGCGTGAGTGGAGAGGCAGCTACAGTAGGTTGGACTTTAAGGTCACATCAAAGCACAGACTTTCAAGGAGAGAGCAATTAAATGGGCGAGCAGCAATTGAGGAACGTTGAGGAAGACAGCTGGCGTTACAGGGAATAAAAATGAACTGAATAAAGGCAAGGAAGCAAGATTATGGGCGTTTAATAAACGCAATTGGGAGCAAGCGTTGTTAGCAGCACACACGAAAATGGAGAGGCTACGGAAATGACGCCAATTAATTTGCTAAGGAACAAGAAATAGTGGCGGCCCAGAATAAAAAGAAAAGACAAGAAAATCAACACACGAGGAGATGGACAGCTGGGAGGCGTGAGAGTCGGCGTGCACAACAAGAGAAAAATCAGTGCAGCCGAAAGAGAGGAATGCAAAGAGGAGCTGAAGGAGCAATAAACAAGACAGAAATCAACGCACAGGGGGAGAAATTAACGCAACACGCGGACGCATGGGAATGAATTACATCAGCTACAGTGAACGACCAGACTAATAAATATAAATCGAGGAGTAGCTCTGTGCTGGGGAGCTAGAAGAAGGGGCGTGCGTGACTGCTAGAGGGAGGTGATGAGCGTCCAGGCAGTGGGCTGCAGCTGTTTGTGACTGGTTCCGTTTTAATAGATAGTGAATAGTATTTTATGTGGCTAAATTGTTAATCTAGTCGGGGTACTTTACGTTTGATTCATGTAGTTTGTGAGACTCTTGTGGTTTAATTGTTTTCGTTTATTTCTTATGTTTATTTAATCTCCGCACTTTAATCGATTTATTATTATTGAGTTTGTTGATTAATGAGGCCTGCTAATTAATTGACTTGACGATAAATTGCTGAATAGATTAGTTAATCCGTAATTGCTGTCTATCAAAGTGGCGAATTAATTTCAGTTAAGAAGTTAATGGGATTAAATAATTTAGTATAAATAGATTGCGGCTGTTCCGATTCTGTTGGCTAAGACGAGTGTCCATTAGAATTTATTGCTGCCATAGATTATATTCTGCGGAGCTTTACTCGGGAATAGTCTAATTGGTTAGGAAAATAATCTGCGGAGCTTT
>JAOQMR010000009.1:10655116-10687993 GCA_027563865.1 Erythroxylum pelleterianum | reverse complement strand
GTACAAGTCGACTTATAGGTACTGAACATGTGTAAGTCGAGTTACAGGAGTGTACAAGTCGACTTACACTTACAGTTAAGTACCTGATAATGAATCATATTATCATCATTCAGACACGTACATAAATGACAAACATGAAGAAGTTAATAAACCAACCATTCATCATTAATAGACAATTGTACAAACAAAGTCAACAATTCATCATATCATCATTCAACATCATAGTCCCTCTTTCATAACCATGCAAATCCTAGCTTTCCTGTTAAGCTACTATGAAGGCAGTAGCTCCAAAAAAATGTTGAGCCAGAAAGTGATAGGTCACAACGTACTAATTAAGAAATAATACATCAAGTCATATTTCATCATCTAACAGGCTCCTCACATAAGCTTGTTTTTGTTTTGAAATTAAACCCCAGAAAAGATTCCCAGCATGAGCATTCTTAGCAAAGATCCTTGCAGTCCTGACAACTTCTTCAATGGAGAAACCCAAATTCCCAAGCTCTTCACCTAGCTTAGCTCTTTGCATTCCTACAATGGCATCAGCAATAAGCCTAACATTCTCTTAACTATTGCCAATGGCATGAGCAAACGAGGCAGCAAGGCTTTCTAACACTTCAATATCCCTCATCTTCCTTTTCCCTTTGTTTTGTTGGTTTCCGTCAGTGTTGCTGGAAGAGGCGACAGAACCAATGACATTGGCTGAAGTAGTTGGAGCAGGAGTGGCCGATGGGCCTGCTGGATCTGATGGGGCAGCAGAAGCTAGTGGAGTAACTGGTGTTTCACCTTTAGTTTCATCTGTGTCAAGTTGAGCAACAGCACCTGCAAAATCTTGAGCCCTTGCACCAGTGACTCTGTCTTTCCCAAAGACAGACTCAAGTTTTGGGTAAAGAGGGAAAGGCTTTCCAGGAGTGTAGTACTTGTTGGGACGTCTTTGGAATAAACATTAGAAAACGTCAGCATGACAAACGTATTATTATTCGGATACTTCTATAAACAACCAACAATTAAAACAAAATTACCCTTATCCATTCATCCAGCACTTGCTTGCTGTCAACCTCAATGCATTGCTTTCTTTCATTCCAACCAAACCCGTTGCAGTTTAACATGTCAAAGGTTGTCTGATATTTGTCCTTCAACCTCTTGTGCTTATTTTTGACATGCCTCTTGTCAATGCCACAATCAGGAAACTTCTCCACCATCATTCTAGTGAGAAGTTGGAAAGTACTAGGCTTAAATTGCCCATTATCAGCTCTGTGACCAGCAACAACTACCTCCTCCATAAAGGTCACATATGCATCTGTTTCATCTGAAGTCCAAATTCTTGACATTGCACCTAAACCATGCAATGCCATTCCCCAAACCATTCCAAACCATTTCCATAAATGATTAAGCAACATACATTGAAATGTTTTGTGAAATAAAGAAGACAATATTGAATTAAAAGAAACATGTAATTAAGTTCAAATAAAACACCTCAACAGAAATTTAATTGTCTTCTCAAATTCAGTTGCAATGAAAGTCAACAATAGAAGGAGAAATTAAAACAAACCCTCAATTCAGTTACAATGAAAGCCAACCAAATTTAAACCCTCAATTTAATCAAAATAACATTAACTAAATGAAAGTTCACAATTTAATGGTTTCTTCTCCAATCATCAAACATGTTCGTAGCTAAATCCTCTCTCCATTGACTCCATTCATTACTTGTCTCAACACGATCAACAATTTCAGGGAAAGATGCATCTTCCCCAATTGGCATATCCTCAGCTTCAAGAGGAGAAAGCATTGCTGGATCATAAGTCATATGCAACCTAATAAAGTTGTACAAAAGGCAGCATGTAAAAATTACGTGCACATGAGTGGCTACTGCATAAAAAGATGAATTTCTTAGGATTTTCCATCTTTTTTTCAATAAACTAAATGTACGTTCAATCACATTTCTGGCAGATGAGTGCCTCTTATTATAGAGCTCTTCTGGGTTCCTAGGTGCCCTTCCATCTGTTGCCCACTCTTGAATATGGTATCTTGTGCCTCTAAAAGGTGCAAGAAATCTAGGACCATTGGTATAGTCAGCATCTACTAAGTAGTAATTTCCTATAAACAAATGACACTATTACTATTGTATTTGTAATCAAACATTTTTAAAAATTAGAAAATTTCTAAAAATTCTGATCTTACATACCCCTTGGAACTTGAAGTCCATTACGCCTCGTAACAACATTATGCAGAACCTTTGAATCAGATGTTGAACCCTCCCATCCCGTAAGAACATAAATAAAGTTTAAGTTCTTATCACACACCGCTAACATATTAGTGCATATTTTCCCTCTCCTACCTCTGTATATGGGTTTGTCTGTTTAGGGAACTATTATATCTAAATAGGTCCCATTTAGAGTACCAAGGCAACCCTTTGAAAAAAATTCCACCAAAAAAAGTTCTAGTTTAGTATTTTAAAAAAGTGAAATTAGACAATTTATTGTAGCTAACTAAATTTACTAACCTTAAACTATTTCCATCTATTGTTTGTGCAATCATGTAAAATTGGTATAGGCTTGACATACAACAGATGTTGGAGATTTAGTACAGCCTTCAACACACTATGGAAGACCCTACTTATTGTTTCTCCAGACCTCATAAACCTAACTTATAATACTCTATTAGATTCATTTTGTGCTAATATTCTTAGGAAGATTAAAAATTTTTCTTCAATAGGCACATGGCCAGTATTCCTCAACCCACCTTGGACTTGAAGCATTTCACATAACAGTGTAAATGCATTTAAGTCCATCCTTAAATTCCACTGGCTATTCCTATCACCCTCATTTAAAATCCTATATATATTAGCTTGCCTAGTTGGTATTGTCAATGCCCTACTACCTTTAGCATTTTCACTCCTCCTCAGCTTTTTTGTGTATACATATAAGCATAGCAATATGACCATTCTCATTAAATCCAATTCCCCATTCCAAAGCTCAAACAAAGTCAAACACTTAAACATAGCATCATGTTCCTTGTTATCTATTTTTGTAAATAAATATTGTCTGCAAATAGTAAAAAAATAATGACCATAAATAAGCCACAACCATTTTAATTTCGTGCGTTTATAAAAAATTAACTAGACAATTGAAATGCGCATATTCTGATCAGAAATCAATGGCATTATGTACACAGATATTGTTCGAAGCACAACACTTGAAGGAAACCAAATTAAAGATGGGATGCTTCTAATATCCATTCCAAGGGAAGTTTGAACTAGGGGACTTTTAAGGCTATGTAACTGAACCACTGACCCTTGTTAAAAAAAGAGCTCAACTTTTGACCATCAACCTTATATAGAAACAAGAATATATAATGATCTTCTTATTTTTGCAGGTTACCTTTGCCCTACCAGTATCCAATGCATGTAGTGGTCGGTAAACCTATCGAACTAAAGAAAAATCCACAGCCAACAACTGAAGAGGTATGCATTGCAACACTAAACTTTGTATAGTGATGACAGCCAAGAATGAATCATTCAACTTTAAGTAAATGCATATAAAAGATTTAGATTATTAGTGATGCCCATGTTTCTGACCTGAATGTTATCTACATGCCCTCCCTAGTTTCTTCTTGTTGATTGCTTGTGCAGTAAATAATAGCTTATAAACATACTGGCTGGAGAGTCTAAAGCTATTGTCAATTTAAAAATAAGTCCATCAATTGCCCGAGTCTCTTACACTTGTGTTGCTAATATGTTGATGTGCAAGTACATCCCAACATGAACTAATTAATAGAGTAATCATAGAGTGATAGTTGAATTATGTTTTGATTTTGCAGGTGGCTAATGTACACAGTCAGTTTGTAGTAGCATTGAAAGATCTTTTTGAGCAACACAAAGCAGAAGTTGGATGTCCAGACCTTGAACTGAAAATTGTTTGATCAAAAGTTGAAATTTCTAGTCATGCTTCTCTATTTTCATTTTTCAACCCTTATTGTTCATATACCAACATTCAATTTGATATAAGAAAATTATAAATGGTAGACAGGTTCAGTTTAAACCTTTTTGCATTAAACTAAACCTCTGTCAAGTTATATGAACTACATTCTGATGCAGACAACCCTTTGAAGCAAAGATGAGGAAGCAAGTTCAATGGTGAAAACAGCTATAAACATTATGAAAGCTTAAAAGTCGAGATAGAAAAGATTGGATTTATCATTGAATAGTGATGTAATAAGGAAAAATGCAAAATAGGTTCCTAATATCTTCTATACAACATAATGAAAATGACTGAAGGATTAACACAGCTTGGACATACTGTCACATAGTCGATTCCTTTTCTCAACTTCATTAAGCACATAAAATTACTAAATTAACAAGAAATTGAATTACTTTGTAGACATATTGTCAAGCAAAACCCAAGAACTTATGAATGCTGGATTGTTTGAAGTATATCTTGACATATTGTCAAGCAAAACACCATGAAAAAGAACATCACATTACATATGTCATACATAATTAGTTGCATTCAAAATTAATTACAACAAACAGTCAGTGCCAAGATATACTTCAGACAACACAAGGCATAATCCAAAGTTGCCAAAAACAATCAGATACATGACAACATAATGCATATTAAATTCAGAAAAAAGGAAATACCTGTCAAAAGAAACAGAAGAAAATCTTTGGAGATATATAATGAGGTTCTCTTGGATTCAATCAAAACGCATATGCAACCTCTCACCGATCAACAACAACCCAAGATTCCTAAAAAGAAACAAAGACAAATGTTAAAAGCTTCGACAGGAAATCAGAGAATGATCTAAAACCCATAAAATTTTACGCAAATATATGCCCAAAAAAGCTTTCAGGAATTTGATATAATAACAAAAAGGGTGACACCGAAGTTGAATATACAATCCAATCCAATCAAGGAAAGTAGGTTGACAGTATTAAGGCCAATAAATATGGATGATAGAAGTAACCATAAAGTGGATACCATCCCCGTGGTAAGAAGAAGATTTAGAACTGAAAATCCACACTGTCCATTCAAGAAACTCAAAGCATGCTAATGGTCGAAGGTCTCCATTTCTCACAAATCCACATATACCAAGAGTTAACAGACTGAAAGGTCTCCATTTCTCACAAATCTCCTCCATTTCTGACCAAGGACGGAGCCATGTTATAGGGGAGGGGGGCCATGGCCCCCCCTTTCAAATATTTTTTTTAAATTACTTATATAATTAAAAATTTTAAAATTACAAATATAAGTGGCCCCTCTTTTAAAAAAATCCCTATTTATTACTAATATTATATAATTGTATTATTTTTTTGCATTTAGATGTTGGCCCTGGACCCCCCCTTAGAGTTGAGTCTGGCTCTGTCCCTGTTTCTGACCCTAGACAAGAAAAAGAAAAGAACAAGACAATGTACAACAAATTTGTGCAACCAAAGAAAAATCAAGGAAGGAAACAACGACATTTTTCCAGCACAAAATAAAAAACTTACTTGACTACTGAGACGAACGTGTTGGGAAAGAAGGATAGCGTGCAAGAGAGAAGCGTAGAGACTTGACTGTCGAGAGAGAAGAGTGATTTTGTTGAGGGAGAAGGGGGGCGTACGAGAGAGAACCGTTGACGACTACCGAGAGAGGAGTGTTGGGGTAAAGTTGGATGATGGGATTTTGTTTTGTTTCAGAGTCAGAAACAAAAATTTTTGTCCTTTGATTTTCGAAGAAACACAAGTTTTTGTTTCTGTCATCCGGGGACAAAAGACAAATTACTTGGGATAGCAACCAAATGCGTAGAAGGACAAGATTTTTTTGTTTTATCATCTGTCTGTATTAAAGAAGACAGCAACTATACACTGCATTAGGCGTAATGGCGTTGTCAGTTTTAAGAATTCAATGTTTACTTTAGAGCAGGACTATTACACTATTAAGATTAGGAATATAGTGCATGTGAGTGTTGGTTCTCCAGATGTAAAAACTCTTATTCCTATTGAGCTTCCTAACATCGAATCATAGAAAAGCCTCGTTTTAATTCCTGATTTCTCATAGACGGCGTTAATTGATGCAAGTGCAGATTTGTAAAATGGCCGAATGAAACTTTTGCATAATTGTGGTGTTTTCGTGACTAATAGTACAAATATTCTTACAAAATAATGTTGGATGTTGTTCCTGCGTGGACATTCTGTCGGTTTCTTATTCGTTTGGAGGGAGAAGGAGAGATCAAAGATGCAATAAGAGTATCAGGGATCCCAAATAGTTCTTAAACATCCCACCCACGACATGTTGCTGACCTTTTTAACTCCATAGTATAAACGTTTTGTCCCGAATTGGTTACCATACTAGTGTTTGGTTGAGTCATAGGTAATGTTGGGACTTGGGATAATGGATACGATACGACCATCAAATATGGCCACCCACGTTCTGCATTCAATACATGCTGCTGACCTTTTTAACTCTTTATCCAACCAAACACTGGTATGGTAACCAAGTCGGGACAAAACGTTTATACTATTAGAGCATTAATTATATTTCTTTTTTTTAATGAGATTCATTTATTACATACATAATGTAACGATTTAGTACCTTTCATTTATTTAAAATGCGAGGTTTAGCTTCACTTTGACTTCTTTCCCTACTTCATAATACAACATTATATTATTAAAAACTAAAATGAAAATAAATAAAATTACCCTTCTCGATAAAAGCAAAGGACGGCTGTTGACATGTGCGACCTCGACGGTTTCCCGCGAATATTGCTTGTCCTCCTCCTTCTTTTTCTCCGTGCACCGCGCGTTTAGTACACTCGCATCCATTCTTTTCTTCGTCTATCTTATTTAGTTGCGTGAAGGTACGCTCCACATGGGAAAGTGATGCGAGTGAAGGATGGAAATTGTGGGAATTTTCATGCACATGACGGGTGGAGTTTGAAAGAAACTTCTCTTAATGTTGAATTTTCCATAAAAAATACTAGTCGGAGGGTATTTTCGGATACAAATTTATTTACAGTTGATATTTATTTACATGAAATTTATCTCTTAAATGTTATTCATAAGTTTTTTAATAATTTACCAAGCGTATATTTTAAATAAATTAAAGCTAAACCAAAAATTCAATTCGAGTAATGCTTGTATCTCTCTCGCGGTGAAAAGGAGGAGGCAATGGAAGGGAAGGGGGTTGTCTTTGTCTCCGGTCCAGACTGACGGAGGAGAATGTAACATAAAATACATTTCAACTCTTTATTAGTATAATATTTTATTTCAGTTTCCAAATTGTCATTATCTAAAATTGCAAACAAGCTCGCCGCCCTCCTCTGTTTCCTACTTTCCTTTTCATTACTCACATGTTCCATTTTTAGCAACTTTCCTTCCTCTCTCTCGCTGAACCAGAGGAAAAGAAGATAGTCAAGGTGTGCCATTCTTTTGCAATTTTTGATTCCACCCTCCATTTCCTTTGTCTCTTTGGGTTTGTAAGACATAATCAATGCTTTCTCAACCTTGTTTGCAAGTTTTTCTTCTGTTTTTTTTTTTACGTTTTCTGTGGCACATAAGAGCTTTTTGTTTTTCACTAAGTTCCTGATTGGGAACTTTATTATTTTCATGTAACCCACCCCCCTTCGCCGTTTGGACTCTGTTATGGCATCTTTACAATTATTGTTCACGTAGGTTTCATTTTGTTTGTTGTTAACAGGTGCTTTCTACACAAATCAAAGAGCCTAAACAGCAGTCAGAATTTGAAGTCCTCAGGATAGAGAACTGTTCGGCGATAAATCACTTTGTACAAGTTGGTATCTTGTGGATTTTCTGGAATGGCTGGGAGTTGAGATGCTGGCTTCATGGTGATATGAAAAATGGAGACAAAGGAAGATGCTGACCCACTAGAGGACGGGGCATCATCACCGTGCTCGGGGCCACAGCAAATGTGTGAGGAGAGATTAAGAATGGATGAGGAGAAATTGCATGCTGAAGAGACATTAAGAGAGGATGGAGAGATATTGCATAATTTGTCATCAGGAAGTCAAAGTTTTCAGTCGACGACGCCAAATCCTCATAGGCGGAGCCAAAGTGAGATTTTGACTACAGGGAATTCGCGTAGCAATAGTTTTCATAAGTTAAAGAATCAGGTACAAAAGGCATGGAGATGGGGTGCCAATTCAAGGGATCAAGGCAACAGATCAAATTTCAATCCTGAGATCTTGACCAACCAGAAACGGCAGTGGTACCAGCTTCATGCCAAAGACTCGGTACTGCGATATTTTCTTTCTGTTTTACCTTGATATTTGTCATACCCAGCATAAACTCATTTGTTTATTCCTTGTTGGAATCAAGTCTCATGCTGTTTGAGTTATCTTTAGGTGTTTTCTGTTTCTGGATTATTCATAATAAATCTCGAGGATAAACCAAGGGAAAAGACCTGGTCCCTATGCCCTTAGGAATTTCAATATATTTTAATACTGTCTTTGTTCTCTTGCGATATCTATGATTAATTTTCGAATGAGTTATATTCTGCAACAAATGCTAAGCATCCAACAGAAGGGAGGGAAAAAAAATTGCTTATTACTTTTGTACTAGAACAGGTGTTTGCTGTCTTGGATGAAGTTTCAACATCATTGATGTTCTTAACAATCTGAAACAGCACTTGTGTTTCACAGCATTTTAACGACCATGATTCAGCAAATGTACCTTGCAGTTTGGGGAATTAATTCATACCCACTGGGACAGTTTTGGTGCATTTTTAACATGCATGTAGTAGTAAATTGATGTCTTTCTGAGGAATATATGGCCTTTGGTTTGATAGGATGTTGAATTATTTGCATGACTTTCAAGTCTATAACTTGCTTCCCAAAGATTATTGTACCTCTTTCACCTCTAAGTATCCTAATGATAAAATATCTTTGGACCTCTGTTACTTGTCCTTCAGTAATCTTATCACTTTTTAATTGATTTCCTGCAGTTAATCACAGAAAATAAAAATAGGATGAGATTTTTTTCTGGGATTCATTATCATTTTCCATGCTATGTAATTGAGAAGAGTTTCATTAGTCCAGCAGTTTAGAAAGTCCATCAACCATTTTTATATTTCTAGCCCCTCTTGCTTGTTGAGGAAGCTCATTTATTTGCTCATTTTGCTTTTTCTCTTAAAAATAACTCTGTGGAAAGTATGATTTCTTTTATTTGTAAGAAACAGGGAAGGGTAAAATGCAGTGTGTTATTTTCTAGGGCCTTTAAGTTTTACTATACAAAAAGTATGATAAAAAATGAAAACGTAGAATTCAAGAATAAATTGAGTTCCATCATTGGATTACAGTGGCTTGCTGAAGTTTATTGCTATTTACAAATAGGAGCGAAAATGCAATAAATTGCAATGTTGGGATTAGTTACCAGTTTGAATTTGATACAAATTTATATTTTTTGGAAGTGATTGGAATGTGTTCTTATGAGAGCTTTGTTTGTTTTTCTATTTCTATAAGAAGTGTTTCTTTAGAACTGGAAAATTTCTCTACATGGTTTACATTTTGCATAAATTCCAATATATTGCGGAAGTTTCTTCTCCAGCTTGCTTTTTTTACAACATTTCTCATGCATTTTGTCACTTGTTTATTGATGTTATATGTGCACGGTAATGAGAGTTATGCATCCATATCTTTGATAAAAGTCATGATCTGAAGATGTCTCTTCAGGACCATACAAAATACAAGGAGCCCACCTCATTATTTGAGCACTTTGTTATTGTGGGGCTTCATCCTTTCACCAATCTTGAGACTGTAGAAGATGCATTTGTGAGAAGAAAGAAGTGGGAGTGGGAAATGTCAAAGGCTGAAATGATGATCTTTAGATCAACACAGAGTAGGGGGCCTTCCTTCCCAACATTGGAACCACAGGTTGAACTCCAGATCAGTTTTATATGGCAATTTTTACTGTGCAAGTTGCTTGTTAATGGCAGTTTCATTTAGTTTCTTTTTGCTTTAGTTGACTTGTTTGTCTGTGCTCTTTGTTTGGGATACTCTTGCTATGTTGCTATTTATATACGGCATTTTGCTTGTGAAGACATGGGAAATGTCTTTCGGAGACAGTGCAGTTAATTACTGTAGTTCCATTGTAGTGTACAATGCAGTTCCATTGTTTCGGAATAATTGGTTTCTTGGTCAATTTTTCTGTTAACAACTTTATTCTGTATAAATTTATGCAAGTACAATTTTATTTATATACCTTGGTCAACAATTTTTCCTTCTCTTGAAACCTAACAGTGCAGTCATTCTTGCTATAACTGCAGATACTTTTCAAATATCCTCCTGGAAAGAGATTAGCAATGCGTATGAAAGATTTAGCTACATTCTGTTTTCCTGGAGGCGTTAAGGTTGGTGTTGTCTACTTTTTTGTAATAACCCTAGTTTCAATTTACTTTTGATTTTTCCCATATATAGACATATGTATGTATGTTTATATAATATGATCTGAATCATTAATCTCGGCCAATGACTTAGGTTTTAGTTTGAATGGTTTCTTCTTATTCTATTAGCTTCTTATGGCTTAAAGGACTCAAGTTTAAGACATGATAATGTAGGGTGAGTAGAGGGCAATCAAAGGATTTGATAAGACATGAATAAACTGTAAATCCAGAGCTTCTGGAAGATTTTTACTTGTTCTGGAATTGAGGGTTTTAGGGCTTATGAAATAAGGAATTGAAGTAAAGGATAAGTCCATGAATACTCCTATGCTAACATCAGGAACTAGGAATCACTCGTAGGATTTGAAATGAACAAAACTATTGGAATCACTCCAATATAATTTTTTTTCCAATATAAATTTTTTTAATCTCTTATATAATATTTATTAATAAATTATCAATAAAATTATTTTATTTTATTAAAATAATTAATTTATAAATTAAAATTTATTCTAATTATTAAATCAAATTTTGTTTGAAATTTATAAATTTTGAAGATATTTTAAATTTAATTACATTTATTAATAATAATTAATTTCATTTAATTGAAAAAATTAAGTAAATTAAATTATTTATAATTTTATGAATAAAATTAATTAATTTAATATATAATATTAAGTTAAATTATTTATAATTATTGTTAATAATTAATATATTAAATAATTAAATTCTATATATTTAATTGATGGTGAATCAAATTGTGAAAAAAATTGAAATAGAAAGTAAAAACTACTTTTATAGTTTTCATCTAAGAAGCACAGACACGGCAAAATGGAGCGGTGTTTGTGTCGGACACGTGTTCAACACGGACACTCGCGAAGAGTGCATATATATGCTCCATATTTTTTGAGAAGGGCTTATAAAGTACACAATATGTATGAACTATCAAGATATTGAAAGTCTTGAAACACATCAATCAATATATATCATATTATGAATTCTGAATTTTTTTCTTAATTATATATATATATATAGATGTCGTGTCCGTGTCCACCAAATTTTAGAAGTTGGTGTGTTCCCATGTCCGTGTCCGTGTCGTGTTACGTGCCCGTGTCCGTATCTGTGCTTCTTAGGTTTTCATAAATTTTGAAAATTGGAAGAAACCAAAACCAAAACCAAAAGTAAAAAACCTAAACAAATAGTTTTTTGTTATACTAAAATTGAAAACAAAAACAGAAAACTAAAAACATAAATAGAAATAAACAGCCCTAAACTAATGAATGTTTTTATTCTACATCATTCTCGCCCGCCTGACGAGAGTCTGGCTTGAAGGGTAAATGTTTCAACCTCTGTCTACTAGGCCTTCTTTAGTGGTTTCTTCAAATTGCTCCCCAACTTCAAGTTAACCCTCGCATTTTCTAGATCTTGGGCTTCCACAATTGTATCAGAGTTGGTTCCATAAGGAAATCACATTGCCTCTCTCCAAAGTAGCCATCAAGATTATAATTATTATTGCTTCTTGTTTTCAAAAGCATTAACTTGCCATCATTGCTGAATTTTGACTTGGAAAAGGCACAACTTTTCTTTATTCGTATTCTGTGTTAAATTTACACCTTCCTTCAAATTTACTTCATCTTCACCACTCAAAATAGGATCTGCACCAATCTGGCTGCTTGTTTCCTGTCCACCAAGAATATTATCACATTATGAACCAACAAACTCTAAGACCCTTAGTATTTGTTGGTCAATCTTTTCAGCTCCTTAGGCTATTCTCCTTGGTGTTTAAACTTGCTGTTTATGTGTTTCACCTTGCTTTTAATTGTTTATACTTATTCAGTTGTTTCAGCTTTAGGGTTTGGGATGCTTACTGACTTACCAAAAGGATTCATTGCTTCTTGTCTTTCTTCATCTTCAGTGATCTAATATTGTAAAACTCTTCTTGTTTTCAAGTTCCTCATAGGCAGAGTCTATTAAATCTGAAGAGTCAAAATCAGAACATGACTTTTTGGCATAGATTTTTTGCATTGCGTGTTGTAAATTAGTGTCAGCCCCTTCATCTTGTTTATTAGTATCTTTCCAATATCTACCATCAAGTATAGGTTGTTGGTTTGCATAATTTCTTCTTGTGGGAGTTGTGAGTTGTAGGTAATGAATTTCAAGGCTATCTAGCCTTTCTACAATTTGTTAGACATGCTTTCTTATGTGAATTCTCACTCATGAATTAGTTCTTAGAATACCTTGTGAACATGGATCATTAGTGACCAAAATTTCTAGAACTTTCAGAAGCAGTGTGTTTTGATCTTGGTCGTTGAGTATTCCTGTATATGCCCGTTCACTGCATGTCATCATACCAAAGCTTTGATACCAAATTGATATAAGCAAAATAGGTAGACGTTCAAATTATTTTATAAAACATATATAAACTATAAATCTAGGTTGCTGGAAGCTGTTTAATTGTGTTGGAAATGAGGGCTTATGATTAAATTATCTAAAATAAGGAATTAAAACAAGGGATAGGTCTAGGGATCACTTATAATTTTGTATCAAAATTAGGAATCAGACCTAGGAGAAATAACAAAAGATATTGGAAATACTCCAATAGGGTTCTAGAAATCACTTCTATAGTTTGGGAATTACTCCTAAATACCTAAGAATGACTCTTAGAAAAGTTTCACTCTTCAAAAATAAGTTTGTTCTTCTTATTCCTTGAAATGTTTAAACACATCTTGATGCAAAAGAGCTAAAGTCTGTCGAAGAAATAAAAGAGAAAAAATTAGTCAACTACAAGCCTTAATTTGGTGGGATGAGGATTGAGAATTGAGTTAACAATAGAGATAAGGGCTAAAATTTAGATTATGTTAGGATTTTTTATTAGATAAGAAGTAGTAGTGAATTAAATATGTTATTCTATTTTAGATATGTTATCCTAGTTGTTTAGGACTTAAATCTATAGAATTTTTATTAGAATAAGATTTAAATTTGTTAGGAACCTTTTCCTACTAGAATAAGGGTTCTAAGAACTTCTCTATGTGTATACTCAGTCCTTCAAGAATTACAATCCTGATTTTTTTCTAAAAAATTTAGTTTTCAATTAGAAGGAATGATGCTTTCTTTTAAGAGTGATTTTTAGACCCTAGGAGTGATCCTAGTTTCCTACCTTCCATTCTTTGTGCTATTCCCTAAATTTCGGTAATCAAAACCCTAAATTCTAGCCATATTAAACCTAAACTTCCAGCCATCTTAAATCTTAAAATCCTGGCCTAAAATTTCCAGCAATAAACTAAAAATCCCAGCTATAACTAATCTAAAACTTCAGCATTCCAAGCTGAAATCCAGACCTAAAACTTGATATTCCAACAACATAATATCAACCGTATTTCCTAATTTTGTGATTTTTAGCTACTAGTTAATACTTTTTCCATTTGTCCTACATCACGTATATAGTAAAAAGTTTTTAAATCCTAATCCTAATGGAATAGGAAAACTCGCTAAGCTTCCAAATTAAGAACAAAATGCTATTTAACAAGGATTTTTATTATTCCTAATAAACTTAATCCATAAACTACTAAGGATAAAATAAAGTAGAAATATTTTCCTTCTCTAATAAGGAAACCTAAACTAGTATCTCTCTCTGTCTCTAATTTTGCATCATAAGATGGAACTTCCTCCCCTCCATTTTGTTAAAACTAATGTCGTAGCATATGGTAGTGTCAAGTTTTATTTGCTCACACCTTTTGCCTAATGGATTTATTTGCAAGGGTGAGGGGGTTTTAAATTGTGACATCAATTCAATTCCTGTATGCCCCTTCCAACAGCTTCAATTTTGTTTCTTCCTTCTCATGCTTCTCCTGTCTAAAATCTAGAGAAGCTACTTGCCTTCTTCTTATGAGATTATTTTTTCATATTTCTTTTGGTGGGATTGCTTGGCATTTTAATTTGTCAATAATGTAATGTGTTATCCAGAACTTCAACTATTCAGTTATTTTACTTATATATAACTATCACCAGTCTAATTTGTTTGTTGATATTTTAAACTGCTTCAAATGCATTATATTTGATTAACATCTGTAATTAGAATGGATAGATAATTGGAGGAGCAGAGATGGGGTAACTAGTTCGACATAATGATTATAAATTAAGGCCCCATCGGCTATGAAATTGATGTCTGATGTTGTTTATAGAAACCAGATACTTGAAGGAGTGATGTAGGGATGAACTAGGCAAAGTTCATTTCTCATCTTAATACCTTGGCATCATCTTCCAGTATTGGAACCATGTATAAGTTCATTAATGAGCTCTTGTTTTAAAATATTATATAAACCTTCTTGTCGGAATAATTATGCCCAAGTAGTTGCTTGTCTTTCAAGCATAGCCGTTTCCTATGACTCCTGTAAAGCACAAAAGCACAATGCATTTTGTTTGGCTATTTAACTTTCTTGACTTTTCCATGACAAAGAACTGAACGACTTTCTTATATCCTTAATCTTGTGCTGTATGTTAAATATTTCAATATTTTTGGTGGTAATTATTGCTCAGCATTTCATTTTTCAATTTTCATTCTACAGACACAGTTGTTGGAGAGGAGCCCATCATTGAGTGAACTCAACGAACTCATTTATGGGCAGGTTTGCAAAAGCATATTGTAATTTGATCGCTTATGACTAGAAATTCCTCCTTTTGCTTTTCCTATTGACATGCATTGTAGAATTTCTGGACATGAAATGCATATTTTTTACTGTTAACAACATTCCAGATGAAATTTCTAATTTCTAGGCAGGTTGCAAGAACCATTAAAAGCTCCTTTGGTTACCTTTGGTAGTTTTTTGCTTCTTTCTGTTATGAATCTCCTTTGAAATAGCTTTATCTTTCATCTTCTATTGGTTATAGATTCACATGCATTTGAATTGATCAAGTAACCAACTTGTACTCTGGCTTTTGTCAACATATACGTGTCTCTTAAGCCAGTAAGACTGGTTTTTGGTTTTGGAAAGGATCCCTGTAGATAAACATTTGTGCTTTCTCTTTTCTCTTCCATTTGAGATTATGACCTTATTGCAGGGTGAAATGTTTGCTTTCTGTCCTCCCTAAAATAGTTGTGAGGACAAAACTGTTTTTCATTTCAAGTGTCTAGTGAATTCATCTTGCAATCTTGTCAGCATCTTTTATTTTATGCAGGAGCATTTGGGGAGAGATGATTTGGCATTTGTATTTTCACTCAAGGTAACACTGATTTTCTTTTTCCTAGTTATTGTGTTACTTTTATTAGATGCTTTTATATAGCTACATATTGCATTATTTTGGATGTTTCATGCACCATTATTTTTGTGATTGGCAGAATTACTTCCCTCTCGACCTCCTTCCCATAATGCACATAACCAAAGACTATATTCTTTCTTTAAGATGACAAACTTGGGGATTTTACATTAAACTTCGGTAGAGCTGGAGTTTACTTTTAGTTCCCCTTGCATGAAGTTTGGTTTCTTATGGATCTTGAAATTGGGGTCCTTTCAATAAAAATTTGTAGCATATCTGCTTCAAGCTTCACCTGATTAGCTCTCTATTATCTGTCAACTTTTGTCCATTGCGATGCTTTCAGGGTGATAAAAAGTCTCATGATTTCCCGTTAATCATTGTTTGATTTTCAGTTAATCTTTGCAACTGTGGAGAGGGCTGACTGGATCTTAACTTTACTTGGAACTTTGATGCTACACTGCTTGCTTGTGAAATCTTGAATTTATGTAAATAATGGAGGGAATATGTTTTACTTCATGGCTCAGGTGGCAGACAATGATACTCTTTATGGGGTTTGCTTGCATGTAACAGAAATCGTTCAGAGGGCACCTGGCTTATCCGGTGCATCAACTCCCCTTGCTCATTCTTTTGGACGATCACGTTTTTTGGTTTCTGCCCCTCGTTGCTACTGTATACTAACAAAAGTTCCTTTCTTTGAGTTACACTATGAGATGTTGAACAGGTTGGTGGTGATTTATTTTTTGCTATTTTATGGATTAGTTGTCAATTTACTGCTGTACAGAAATAAGTGTATATACTTCTTGCATTGCTACAGTGCTGTTTACAGCTTTTATTTATTTGGATGCAGTATGATTGCACAGGAGCGTTTGAATCGGATAACACAGTTTGTTAATGAACTGTCACTCACAAGTTGCATTCCTTCATCAAAACTATATAATAAGTCTAACGGGAATGCTGACCCTGATAAGGAGAATGACATTGATTGGATGGCTTTTGCAATACCTATTGATAGTGCAGTAGCACTTTCTGCTGCAGCTGCAGGAATTATAAAAGATGAGGATAACTCCACCTTATCACCAAGGGAATGGGAACCTCGTTCTCCAGAAAGTACTACTACTGAAAGTGAGGCTTCAGATTTTAGTCAAGTGAGGGAAGTAGATAAGGATGTTAGGAGGAGTTCGCTATACTTTGATGACTGTGCTTCAGAGTCATCAGAAGGTCGGTCTGATACTTTTGAGAGAATGTATGGAAACTGTGAAAATGACCACACTTCTCCAGAGAATGGGATATTTTCTTGTTCTAGGAACCGCAGACTAGAGCGTATTGGAAGTTTTGATACTTTATTCAGGTAACAGAACTACAGTTATAATATATTAGCTATGTAACTACATGGAGCTTTGACAAATTTGAAAACGTCATGACTGTTTTTGAAGCCATTTTGTTAACTCTGATTTGATTTTTGCTAGTTACCCCATCGTTTTCTTTCTGGAGTATCATTTAATTAATGGTTGACATCATCTATGGAAGTTAAATGTACTAGGCTGTCTTGCTGCTGATCCAGTTTCAATAATACATTTTTATCTTTGGCAGTCCAGCTAGAAGCATGACACCAGAAGATGATGAAGATGAATTTTTCTCTAGTTATGATAAGGATTTTGATGATGATTCAATATTGGATTGGGCTAGGGTAGGTTTTCGAATGCTTTTCATGTTTACTGATTACAATATGTCGTTAGTCTACTTTTGCTGAGTTTTATAGTTTGGGACAGGAAAACAAAAATGATTTGCTACAGATAGTTTGTGGTTATCATGCCTTGTCTATACCCAAACGAGGAAGTGAAATGGTTTTTCATCCTCTGGAGCATTTACAAGCCATAGTGTATCGGCGACCTCAAGTATCTGACCTTGGTTTTGATGAGAAATATCTGCAATCTTTAGAAGCTACGGAGGTATTCATTGCTTATTTCACCTTCTTGGACTATGCTTTCTTATATATATGTTTAATTGAACATTTTAATCTTGGCAAAAGGTCAGTGCAAAGTTAGCGGTTGCTGAGGAAGCTCTTGCGCTGTCAATATGGACAACTGCAACTGTATGTCGGGTTCTGTCACTTGAAAGTGTATGTCCTAACCAAGTGAAGTTCTATCTACTATAAATTTGGCTTCTTCTCTAGGGGATAAGTTATTTATTGGAAAAATATAGTAAATGCTTTGCAGTTTATGCTCTAATAATAGTTCAGGATTGCTGAGGAGAGTATGCTACCCTGTTATTAGGCAGCTGGATCCAGTTTTGCATATATCTAAGATGAATGTAATGCTAGTTGGGAGACATGTAGACTAACAGTTCTCTTACAGAGATTTGAACTTTTTCCAATGACCAAATGTGCATACTTAAGGCTCAAACTATGCAGAATTCGGCTTGATAGATGTCCAGTATTCATCTGTTTGTGTGTTGAGTTTGAAAAATATTCTTCTTTCAGGTTTTGGCTCTGATTGCTGGCACACTACTAGAAAAACAGGTAGCAGTGGTGTACCCCAACCTGGTACGTTGATAAGTTTTTGAAGATAATTATGTCAACTTATAACATTTTAGTAATTGCTCTAGTGGTTTCAACTTGCAGATTTTGAAAATTCTTGATGCTCAACAGGCTTCATAATGATTAACTAAAGATTGCTGACACTAGTTCCAAATTCCTGCAGGGTGTCCTATCTGCTATCGTGCTTTCAGTTCTTCCCATGATTTGTCCATTTCAATGGCAGAGTTTATTTCTTCCTGTAAGTTCTGGACTTGACAACGTTGATTTTAGCTGTCCAAAATCCTATTCCTCTTTTTTGTTATTTTTTTGAATCTATTCTAGGGGTTTGAATCATGGAAGTTGAATTTCTGATGAACTAAGGCCAAAATATAATGTGACAAGAGTCTTCTAGTTTTAATGTTTCTGTATCTCATGCTTTTCTGTTGGAAATTAATGAATCCAAAAGTACCTTGAGAATTTGTATTCGTGGCCCTTTTAGATATGAAACACCCAGAGGTGAAGCTCAGAAACCAAAGAATGTAGGTGCAGAAGGTGAACAACAAGAGTGCTATTTTCCCAAACCATCATTAAAATGTAGCAGCAATCTATAAAGATCAGTTATTGGCATTCATTTATGCATATCTTCTATGGTGATGATCTGCATGCAGGAGAGTTTGAAGCATCTGTAGAGATAAATTACCCCAGTACTTCAGAACTTTGATACCGCTGTATCAATTATAACATGACCTTGTTATGTTTCTAGTATAAAGAATTTAAATATTAATATGTGGGATACTGTTTTCAGTGAGTTGAACTTTATAAATTTCTATTCTCAATATAGTCGAATGTCTTTCCAGGATACAGAATCAAATAGTACCTTAGTTGTTATAGTCATAGTAGAGATGAAACATTCTTTCCCTTCTTTTACATGGTTTGGTGATTGAAAATTTTCATTGCATGTTTTGCTTAAGCCATTAACAGATGATTACAGACCTCCAGTAGCTGGTTCTTAGCAAATATTTTCTCAATATTTGGCAGATCCTCCCCACAACAATGCTGGATTTTCTTGATGCTCCAGTTCCCTATATCGTGAGTTCTGTATTTTTCTTGTTATAGATGAGATGAATTGCTTGCATCTTCAGTGAATTTTGTGTCAATTTTCTAATCCCATTTGCTTGTGTTTAATTTTCTTTAGCTTTTCCTATTCAGCATAATTCGGTTTATCCCCTATACGTTCTGTGCTTCACTCTTTGAATTTCTGGGAACACGTTAGGATTTCTTTTGGAATTAATAGAATGGTGTAAAAGGCAGATTTTCAACGTAACCGAACCTTCTGAAATTGGTAGTTTGCCATGAGTTTTGGCCAGATAATTTTTATCTTGGACAGGCATAAGTTGGATGCATTTGAACCTTTCACCATATGCAGAAGAGTGCAGTGGTTTTATGCACTATTTGAAGTTAGTATTATTAGTCCGGACACCATTTCAGATAATACTAAAAAGATGAAGTGGTAAAATTTGTGAGATTTTTCTGTTTGAGCAGCAGGAAACCTTGCATTTTGTGTTTAGATTATTGTACAACTTCTAGCCTCCAGAATGGAGTTAAGGTGCTTAGCTGAGGTGAGAGAGATGACTCACATCATGTTCTCTGCCGTGAAACTGTTCACATGCTTACCTGCTAGGTAGAGGGCAATGGGACTGTCATTGACTCTTTAAAAGAATGGAATAGCTTGTTGAATGGAGATTCTAGCGTCCTGCTATCTTTTCTCATTGAGCTACTAAACTGTGACGAGTTACAAAAGATGAAACTTGGTGGAATAGTCAACAGTAATGGATCGATGCTCAGAGGTTGGTTCTTGGGGGTTAAAGTTGATAGCTGGAATTTCTTAATCAAAATATAGATTGAATTGGATAGTTTTGTTAGGTTAAAAGTAAAAAAACAGTTGAAGACTAATTTTTTTCTTTATGAATCTTGCTTGTCATTTTAATAAAGGATTTTTAAAAGTTTCGCGATAATAAGATATCTTTACAGGCGAGGTTAATTAAAACAAAAATGATATCATGACTTATGGATCCGATAGAGTCTGAGTGCGGTAAATATGAGAGCACGCTCCAAGCAAGGTAGAAACTGTTATATATGGCCTGATTGAGCACCTCACTGTGGCCAAACAACAAGCTGGAAACTTGATCATCATCCATCACTGCATCTTTTCTGAGGGGTGAGTTTAGCTGCTGAGATTTTATAAAGATCGATTAGCTAGGCAACTGGCTGAAGTTCATGTTCTCAAATTCTTCCATAAGCATAGATGAAAGCAGTTGCCTTTTGTTTTTATTTTTTAGTTTTATTCAGCTCTGATATCATGTAAAACAGAAAAGGAGAAGATAGAACAATTTGTTGTTGATTAGGGTTTTAGCCTTTATTTACAATGGCAGGGCAATTTAATCCCAATATTTCGAGGAAAAGGGTGGGTTGTTGGAGAAATTAAATTGCCAAAAGGAAAGCTGAGGGAAACTTGACTGGACATATAGCACAGCGAGTCATTAAAGCAGGAGAGATGATGATCACCAAGGTAGAACTTGTCAACTAAAGAAAAACTTCACATGTACTGGAGAAGAAAAGAGGTAGAACTACCTGATGAAGTGGAGTAGAAAATGGAAATAGCTTTGATACCATGTGAAATTTCGTATTCAGAGGAGTTAGCTATAACTGTCAGGAAATGATGGGTTGTTAGGTTTAAGGTTTTATAAGTGGTTAACATATAAGGCAGGGACTTCATCTTCAGCCCAAAAATTTTTAATGCATTCTTTTTATGTAAATCACTATCTTTTCTCTTGATTGATTTAGGTAATTGACACACTTAACAGACATACTTTCTTATGACTTCAATACTTTAAGAAATGAAACTTTCAGCAGACATTTGGAGGAACTCTGGTAGGTTGGATTCTGTTGTTAGAAGATTGTCTCATTGGTTTCATGTAGCTTCCTTTTCCTTCCAGGTTGGCATCCAACATAAACCTGCTGACTTGAAGTTGAGAACATTTAATCTTGTCCATATCAACGTGCAGAAGGACCAGGTAATTTTTCTTAGGGAAAACCTTTTTCACATATCTATAGAGTAGGTTGGCCATTGCTTGCTATGCCTTTAGACTATCCATAACATGCATAATGCACCCTGTCATGAAAAGCAATGGCACATCATCAAGTTTGTTCTAGTATAATCAGATTAGTAGTTACAATGATTGCTATTGATTGGTGAGAATAATCTGCTGCTGGTGGGTCTCGGCACTAGTGATTTATGTGGAACTTCTTGTTCTTCGCTTCTAGACCACAAAAGTCACTGTCATGTCTCTCAGCCTAAACCTTAAAATATTTGTTCATTGGACCTGTAAAAATCCCAACAGAAGCAAGTTATGGAAACATTTACTTTCCTCTTAAAATTCCAGGTGAAATCGTCTCACTTGCCAACACTGCCAAGGTACAAAGAGCTTGTCCGTGAACTTGGACCAGTACATGCTAGACTACAATTTGAGAGTCCAGTTGCTAAAAGGCATCCTGTGTATAGGTGCAGCGAAACACAGGTTTTACTCTGAACTCAAATGCAAAACTGCCCTGCTTATGGCAGCTGCTTTTGTTATCATTGTTAACATCTTTTAGATTTCTTATTGCTTTATTATTTCCTGTCTACACTGATACGCATAATTATTCAGGCCGAGGCTGCATCAAAGTTTTTGATGATTATGAGGTGCTACATGGAATCGCTTTGTTCAGAATTGAGGTCTCATACAATAACTAGTGTACAGTCAAACGATAGAGTAAGTACTGCTGCATGCCTTCTATAATTAGTAGATATTGGATCTATTCTTTTGGTAGGAAATGGTAAGAGATATATTTTTTCAGTTCAAATAACTTCTTTTCAGGTTTCCTTACTTCTCAAGGATAGCTTTGTTGATTCATTTCCCAGCAGGGACCGACCATTTATTAAGGTTTGTAGATTCCGACTTTCATGATGTTATTAAAGTGCCTGTTTTAACTGCTGATTCCTGTTTTCTCTGTTTTGCAGCTACTTGTAGACACACAATTGTTCGCTGTTCTATCTGATTCTCGGCTGTCCAGATTTGAGCATGAGAGGGTATAACTTAATATGTTATCAAGTCTATTACAT
This sequence comes from Erythroxylum pelleterianum, assembly GCA_027563865.1. Lineage (NCBI taxonomy): Eukaryota > Viridiplantae > Streptophyta > Magnoliopsida > Malpighiales > Erythroxylaceae > Erythroxylum > Erythroxylum pelleterianum. The sequence goes on along the minus strand of JAOQMR010000009.1, from coordinate 10,665,693 downwards.
CTGCAGAGAAGTGCGATCTCCAGATCAAGTCTTAGGCAGTCATGTGTTAGAAGGATTAATGATTCACAGAAAAGATCACCGACCTTGTTACCACTTACACTAACCATTTTAAAGTTTAGGACATCCTCCATTGACCAAGCTTTTGGAGCCATTACCTTCGAGCTTATATGGAGATAGATTGCAAAATGGTATCTGTAGCATATAGAATTGTAGCAATTATTAAGATGCCTTATACCAATATGGCATGTCTATATTGCGTGCTAAGACTGACAAACACAAAGGATCATGATCAGGGTCTTTTATAGAGATTGTGATCTTAGCTCCTGTCATTTGAACACTAATTGTAAATATATGACTATCGCATTCAAAAAGAAGGAAAAAAAAAACTCAAAAAGTAAAGTTCATGTTTGATTTTCTTTTATTAGTGACTAACGAATTGCCCCATGTTGCATGGAAGACGTTACATTCGCGTGGCAGGCATTCCTGTTGTAATGACAAACTTTAGGCTTTAGCATTCATATGATTCAGACTGTAAATGATCTTCTTAAACAGTTCAGACTTGCATCGACCAACTGCTGAGAAACCACAAGATTTGAGTTGATGAATTTCTATTTCCACTTACAGTTTGGCTCACTCCAGGCATATTATGGCATGTTGATCGTAACCTGATATGATGGTGGCTCTGGCTGAAAGCTCATGTGCCCTTTTTCATAAGGGAAATATTTAAATCTCGTGTGTGGTTTTTTACTCTAAAAATAAGTTGTATGAATTCCGTTTCGTCCCGGCCCAAAACTGGTACGGAATTTTAAATTTTGGTACCGATTTTGAATATTGGTTGGTACCAACCAATTTCGGCTGTACCGATCGGTAGGTACCGGCCAGTATCCAAAATACCAGCCAGTATCGGAAATTTTAAAAATTTGAGGGACTTTTTTTTGTAAAATTTTCAAAAATTTTCTAAATCTCCCTCCTACCTCTTCTTCTCTCCATTTTTTTTTCAAAGTTTTTAAAATAATAATAAATATTTTATTACTAATAATAATTATAAATTAAATAAAACTTAAAAATAAAATATTTTTATTTTTATTACTAATCAATTATAAATAATAAATTATTTTTATTTAATTTAATTTTAATATTTTATATAAAATTTATTAATAAAGTATTAAACTATTAATAAAATATTTTATTTTTACAAAAAATAATTTATAAACTAATATTTATTTTATATATTTTTAATTATTAAATCAAAGTTTATTTGAAATTTATATATTCTAAAAAATATTTTAAATTTAATTATATTTATTAATAATTATTAAATTGATTATATTTATTAAATTAGAATTGTAATTATGTCTAATTAAATATAAAATGAAATGGAATTTGAAAAATAACAATTTTAAACAAATAATTCAAAATTTTGATAAAATTCATAATTTTGAATTATTTTCATTATTTTACAATAAATTATTATATTGTAATAATTATTATATATAGATAATTATTATATATATAAATAATTAGAATATAATAAAGATATATATAAACTAAAATGGATAAGATATAAAAAGTTAAATTAAATAAACTACTTTTGTACAATATGACAATGAACTATTTTGTAATTTTAAAAAAATTTAAGAACTATTTTATAAATCTAAAAAATTACCCGAAACGATAGCCAATATTAATCAGTACCGGTATAGTACCATACCAGAACTTAATTCGATACCAAGTTCACTACGGTATTCATAACATTGTTAAAAATATTGTGTTATTATTTTAAAAAGATTTATAATAATAAAAATATTTAAAAATTATTTTAATATAATTCTCCATTAAAATTTGGTAATAACAATCATATAGACTTCATAATTAGTAATACAAAATATCTTTAAGTAATGAAATTTGAAAATTTTAACTCTTCAAATCACGAATACAATCATCATTATAACTACACTATTTCCTGAAAATCTAGAAACAAATGAAATGGTATGTTGTCCAACTGTTGGACAATTCATGTTCCAACTTTAACAAAATGATTAACTTGGAAAAACTTTCGCAGGAGGACCTTATGCCAATGATTGGTTTTCTTGATGGTGGACTTTAGAATTTAGAACCACGAGATGATCTTGTTGCTTTCTTTAGTAAAGTGATGTTAGTGTCTAAAGTTCACTAGAGACTGGTGGGGTATGTCGCATGATAAATTACTCAAGTAAAATACCCAAGTAGGCTTCTTATCTCTTTTAATCTGAGCTCATCATTTAGGTGCAACATTTTCATTACCATTAAATTATTGTAGTCCGTCTGGTTGAAGGTATCTAAATTTTGACTATAATATATTTTTTTAAATAGTGTTGTACAATGTAAACATAAACGAATCCCAACTCAAACCTTTTGATAATAAAGATGTTAAAGAAGCACTCTTTTCTCTTTATCCTAACATGGCACCAGGATTAGATGGGTACAATATATACTTCTTCCCTAAAACATGGCCTTATAGTAAAACAACGGTGATAGATTCAATCCTTGAATTCTTGAGGAATGGAAAGATGTTAAACGAGCTTAACAAGACATATATTTGTCTCATTCCCAAAATACAATCCCCTAACTACATAAAGGATTTCGTCCTATTTTTTGTTGTGATACCGTCAATAAGATTAAAGTTACTAACCAATAGGCTAAAGTTCATGATTCCACAAGCAGCAGATAGCTCTCAAGGAGCCTTCATTAGGGGAAGACTAAGAGGGGATAGCATGCTACTAGTTCAAGAATTATTCAAGAACTACAATAGGAAGCACTTAAGGAAGAACTGCGCCATTCAAGTTTATTTTCATAAGACATTTGATTCCTAAGATTGGAACTTTATTCAAAATATCTTATATTCCTTTGGTTTCATTGAATCATTCATCAAATAGATCTCTCAATGTGTGACCATTGTCTCTTATAGTATTTTAGAAAATGGGAGCTGACAAATCTTATTGAAGGTGCAAAGGGACTAAGGTAAGAAGATCTTTTATCCTCCTTCCCTTTCACTCTTAATATAGAGATTTTTATAAGGTTGATCAGAAACATAACTAGCCAGGATAAGAACTTCAAGCTCCATTCCAATTGCAAGTCTCAGAGGATAACAAACTTATCATTTGTAGATAATTTGACGCTTTTCTCTAAAGAAATCTAATTTTGTGTCTGTTTTAATGATATAATTTGATGTTTTCAAAGCTCTCTCAAGCCTCTCAGTAAACAGAGATAAAAGTCAGATTATAGTATCCACAAGTACAGAAGCAATCTCTAATTGCTTATCTTATTTCATAGGCCTTAAGTTATCCAAGCCTCCAATTACCTATCTAGGCATCCCAATAACCTCTAAGAGACCATTTATATATATATTTCAAATCACTATTTAAGAGGATTAATGATAGAATTACAAGCTCAAGCAATGGGTGTTTATCAATGGCAGACAGAAGACAGTTGGTTAATTTTGGACTAAATAGTTTGCATGTATATTGGTTACCCTGTCTTTGGTTCCTTAAAAACATAATAAAAGTTATATACAAGATTCAGAGGAGATTCATAAAGTCTGTATAAGGCACTAATAGATCATTAACTAAAAGTAAAATTGGAGGAGGTTTATAGGGGGGTGGGGTGCAAATCCTCAAAAGTTACACGACATGATTTAATTTAAAATGAAAAAACATACAGATTGTACATCTATCAGTCCTTGGTTACTTGCTAAAGGAAAACTAAGTATAGTAGATAGATTGAGCAAAAATATATACACATAACTGATTTGTGTGTTTTATGTAATTAAGTCACTGACCCAATGGATCACCTTTTCTTTGATTACCAATGAATAAGGAGAATATGGTCTTAGAAAAGTGAATTATTTCACATGAAGTGTCCCCTTTTTAAGATGGCAGAATTTACTTAACTAGTGTTGTAGGAACCAAAAGAGGAAGGATGTAGATTGAAAGGAATCAAAGAATATTTCTGAATGAGTCCACACATGAAAGAAACCTAACTTATGCAATACTTAACAATGTGAGAGATCAACTCCTAACCAAAAAGCTAAATATGAGATATAGTATGGATTTGGGAGGCTTCCACTAAGCCCTAAGGAGTTATTTAACGAAATAATCATCTTGAGCCATTATATGCATAAGCCTAAAGTTAAATGCAAATAATTAGTTAAGAGAAGCTTCCACTTATGTTAATAGTTAGAGATTTCAGCTTGATTTCTTTTACTAGTATTCTTCAAGCCAGCCTGGACTTGAGCAATTTTGTACTAAAGTCTCACTAAAAGTTAATAATTTTTTAAAAATTAAATATACCTATTTTTTGTCTAACCATTTCAACAATTAATATACTATTATATTTAAATTATTATACGCAATTATAAATAATAAATAATAAATTAGATTATAGTAACAAAGCAAATTAAAAGTTTATCTTAAACTTATTTAAATTTAAGAAATAGATAAAATAGTGATAAGGTTATTTTAAATAATAATAAAAGACAGATCAAAATTCAAATAAAAGAGGCAGAATACCTTAGACAGACTTGGAATAGGTTGAGCCAGAATGTGTTAGGATTGAGCTAGCCTTGCTCGAAGCCTCTTTCAGACAATCAAAGTCTGACCCAAAATCTAACTCATATCTCCTGAATTTGAGTCTAGTTAGGATTTAGATAATCTAAAACTCATCTAAAGACAAAAGCACCTAACTCTTAACTTGACCCAACACATTCCAACTCGACTCAATCTAACTTGACCTAATTATCCCATTTCATCATCTTCATCAATCCCTCTCTGTTGCCAAATCTAGAATCTAAATCTAAAATGTTGAACCTTAACAGGTTCCTAATACATAAAAGAGTATATATAATATGTGTGAGTATCTTTTGAGTTTAAATGGCAATACTTCACTGGTAAAGCCAACACCATCTTTCAATCCAAAAATAAGCATTCATAAACTAATAAAAGAAGGATAACTGAGAAAGGTTACTATAAAAGAACCTATCTAGAAACGAGGACTGAAAGAGAAATATAAAAAGAGTTAGTTGGCCAAGAATTAAAATGAAACAAGAAGAGCAAAACTAGGATTTATTTATTTCTAATTTCAGACGAAGTCAAATTGTGAAGGTTAAGCTCAAAATCTAAAAATATTTAAAAAAAAGTTCAAGAAAAATCTAAAATCTAATCAACTTAGGCTAAGTATGTTGATGTCTGGCTGAGTCAAGATAGACGTATATCAATATATGATTCCTAAACTTAAATAAAAAAGAAAAGACAACATTAAATAAGAGAAGAGAATAATTGATTATTTTTATGTACCTATTTTAATTTTTCATTTGCGCAATTAAAAAAATTCTAATGAAAGAAGAACTTAGTGCAATTATAAATGATAGTCAATTACGGTGCTAAAAAAATAAGAAATAATTGAAGAGTAGGACAATGTCAACTTCTTTATAAATACTAGTGGTGGATGAGGTGATAGATTCAGTTAATACTGCTATTGATAGTCTTATTTAGATGACTTTTAAAACATAGTTTAACATTATACTTTAACAGTTATTCATAGCGATTTTATTTGGTACTCTTTTTTTAGTACATGGGATCATTGTATTATAGATATAGTTGATGATCCACAAGTCATATCATTCATCTTGTTATTTTTAACTCTTTGCAAACTCAATTAGGGTAGTATTTAGGTAGCAATGTCATGATTCCATATTCCGTTGTTTTTCAAAGTAGACTTATAAAGTAATTTTTCCTTATACATGCTTTTTGAACTTCTTTTTTAGGTGCATGCTTATCATTTTAGCCTATAATTTTACAAGTTGGATGGTAGGATTCAAAACTTCAACATGAATATTAAAAGAAAAATCATCCATGTTTTTGAAGTTGGTAAGCAAGTACTCATTAAGCTCAAGAGGGTATGCCAACCAACCTCCAGATCGAAGGAAAAAAGAGGAAGCTGACTATAAATTTTGAAATTGTTTTGATTGTTTCCTTTACTGCAGCTTCATTATGTAAACATAAAGAACAAGCACCATGTATGTGTTTTTCGGTACATGCATCAAATCTGTTGGCTTTGTTGTTTAAGAAACTGTTACAAATATCGTAGTGGAGTCTGGTCTTTCTTCTTCTTTCTTATCACATCTTATCAGTCATGAGTCGTACCATCAAACTTCAATGTCTACTTATAATTTAATTCTTTTTTCCTTCTTTTTTCTTTTTGTATTGTTATGCATGAATTATAGCACTAAACTTCACATGTTCACTCTTTAGTTTCTCATTCTTATTCATAATTTCCTTTTTTTCATTATTGAAAAACTATTCATCAACAAAAATTAACCCACCAGCAAGCTATTGTATCATTGCCTTGGCTTTCATCTCCACTATCATCAGTAAGAAGACTATCATTTGCTACATTAAAACTACCATCAACAGAATAAACACTAAGCCTTAACTAGCTTAGGTTCATTGGATTTGGAATAACCTTTTTATTTGATATCTTAATCAACCAACAACTGCCTAAATTTACTAGCATTCACTAGTATTTAATATATCAGTTGAGTTGATATTGTTTGGTATTGTCCAAAACTACCAGTACCATTTAACATACCTATTCAGCATGATTTTTATATTTTTAGGATCCTTTTTAGTTAGTGTTGTATGAGATTCAATTCTTTGTTTCAAGGTAATTCATCAACTTAAATCATAACCAAGAATGTTGTTTAATGGATGAATAAGCAGTAGAAAAGAAAAAAGTTAAGGAGTCACCATTTAAGTAGCCATGACTATCTCAATTAATTCTAACTAAATTATTCTTATATATTATAGATCATTTATTAGTGCATAATAGTAATTTAAATAATACTAATCATGATAGGCATAAAAATTATCAAAATAATAGTCATATATTTAAAGTTTTAAAAAAGTAAAGGTGATTATTGATGGGTTAAAAAGTGCTAATAATATTATAAAGTGTATTTTGAATTTGATGAAGAAAAAGTTAGTCTCAATTATTAAATGGTAAAGTGATAAAAGAAAAAGACAGTCTCAATTATTGGATGGTAGAGTGACAACATATGATCTTATTTCTATTGTTATAACACATTCATAAGTTTCCCAATGTATACAAAATGATCCATTCAAGATTATTGTATACGGGGATTATCATTTTGGTGTATTAGGAAACAATTGTAATATCGGAAGATCAAATGTTGGTTTTAATTTTGTTGGCTACCTCTCATGTATTGTGGGGTCAGGTTGCTGAATCCCTCAAAATAATTCTGAGTCTCCAAATTTCTTGTAGCAGTCATGGAACTAGGTTTCATCTTTAAAGAACTAAACATTAATATCTCAATTTCAAGTAATAAAATAAATTGGGGGTTAGATTAATTAAATGATTAACTAAAATTAACAAGTAATTAAAATAAATTAACTGAATATAAATGGGATAAATTCAACAATATGCAACTCAGATTCAGGAGAAAGATCTCATCTAATTATAACATTGATCATTGGTCTAAAAAGAATGCGACAACAACTAGTATAAAACATATTAGGATAGCCATAATAAGTCTTAGAATTTCTAAATTAATTGGTTCAAACCTAACATCCAAACCAAAACTTACCATCCATTGACTGGGTGTGATAACATTCCATATCAAATAAATGATAGCAATAAGCTTAGTAAAAAAGACTAACCCCTAAATTAAATAATCGAGATAGTTGTAACTATTTAATTTAAATTTCTTGTTTATCATAAGTTAAACTTGGAAATTCATAAATAACCTATTTGCTACTTGTACCAATCCTTTATGACAGTTACGAATCATTGAATTCATAGATAGCAATAGAATAATCAACATTAAATTAAATTGATAGATTAATCAATATTAATCATTCATCAAATATAAGAACTCAAAACAAGAAATACTTGAATTAAAACATTAATCAAAGGTTTAGAACATAAAATCTCATAAGGTTACAACTAGAATATCAAATCCCCTTGAATCAAAATAATTGAGTTTAGCCACACATGGCTTTTGCTCCAATAAAAAAATAGAAGAAAAATAAAGAATTGAGAGAAAAGTAAGACGAGAATGATTCATTTTGTTGCGAGGAACATTCCTTTTATAAGGTTTTTTTGATCTAATCCTTATCTAATTCTACCTTGCAAAGATGCCTATTTAAAACAAATTCAAATTCAAATTCCTATATAATAGGGATAGAAAGAAGTATTCCAATTAAACTCCATCTCTTCAAGTGATCAATCTTATCCACTATAACAATCTCTTCACTTCTTCCAAAATTCATGATTATCATCAATAATGTCCCAATTTGTTCCAATCTCCACTTTCCATCTCCTAAAACAAAACAAACATTAATTTTAATATTTAAGCAACAAAATAAATTCAAAATAAAGGAGATAATATCAATTAATATATCAAGACAACATCTTATCAAATTCCCCCATATCAGACTTTTGCTTGTCTGCAAGCATACATTAAGCCAATACATTAATTACCTTAATAACAAGCAAATACAAACTATATATAAGTAAAACAAAATCAATAAAAGCTATCATATTCTAGGTTGCCTCCAAAAAAGTGCAATTGTTTAATGTTAATATACTCAACGTGTCTTTCTCCTCTCTAACTTCTATATAATTGCAATTTTGTACTCCTTAAGCAGTGCTACTTATCCTTCCTCTTGCTTTATAGTCAACCTTTTTGAAATGATTGTAAGCAATGAATTTTCATCACCTAAATATAAATATTTTAGGCAATCAGGTAATACCTTCAATTTTATCTTTAGAGCCTCTAAACAGAAGGTAAGATTTTCTTGTGAGTTATAGTAACTTCATCATCAAAGTTTCTGAATCTATTAGCATTGCTAACAATGATTCTACAACTCCACAGGTTTCATCAACTTGCTCATTAACTTCATATTTATCTTTAAACTCCAACTCATCTTCAACGCTTTATTCTTTAAACATATCCTACACAAATGAATCTATAATATCCATATGATAAACATATTGGAAATCATTAGGGTGCTTCATTACTTCAAAAATATTAAAGTTTAATATCTCTCTATCAAACACTACAGAAAGAGTACCCTCATCTACATCAATTTTCGTCTTATCTGTTTTGATAAATAGCCTACCCAAAAAAATCGAAGCTAAATGTTCAACATTATCTCCATCTATTTTCAGGATGTAAAAATCCACTAGAAATACCAAACCATTAACTTGGAAAAAACATCCTCAATGCCTCTATTAGGATACACATATGAATGACCAACTAGTTGAATAATCACATTAGTTTCTAGAAAAGAATTTAGCTTTAAAGCTTGATAAATTTAGAATGACTTGACAATAACAGATGCACCTAAGTCTAGCATGATAAGCTCAATTTTCTTATTACCAATAACACATCAAAGTGTAAACATATCTAGATCTTTGCAATTTTCTGGTGATTTTCTGTTTATAACAACTGATACATTCTTACCCAAAATTATTCTCTCCTTGTCCTTCAACTTCCTTTTATTTTTGAACAACTTTTTCAAGAATTTCGTGTATTTTGGGACTTGTTTGATGGCTTTAAGAAGTGGTATATTGATTTTTTTTACCTTTTTAAAGGTTTCTAGGATCTCTTTTTCATGCTCATCTTCTTTTGGTTTAGCTAACTTGCTAGGAAAAGGAAGTACACGTGCATTAATTGATATTGATGAAGGTAAATCATTTTTTTAACCTCTGTTGCTTCTTGATTTGGAAGTTCTTCGCTCTTTTCGCCATCATCGTGCTTTTCTTCCTCCATTGGTAAAAGAATTTTAGATTGAATTTTCATACCGCTTTTGAAAATCATTGCACTCACATTCTTCTAGGATCCACTATCTTTTGGGAAGGTAATTTTCCTGATGTTTGCGCTTCCAATTTACTCATTGTGGTGGCTAATTGAGTGATTTGATTTCCTAAGTTTTGAAAGCTTTTCCTTGTTTCCTGTTGAAATTGTTGATTATTAGTAGCACGTAACTTAACAATTTCATCTAAAGACATACCTAAATTTGAAGATTGAGGTTGTGCATATGTAGGAGCTTGAGGTTGTTAATGGAAATTGTGACGTTGAGATCATTGTTCACCTCCTTGATTTCCATAGCTCAAGTTTGGATGGTTGGTCCATCCTGGATTGTAGTGATTGGAATATGGGTCATATTTTTGTCGAGGTTAACTAGGAAAGCCCCTATTGCAATAGCTTCTTGAAAAGAGTCTTGTTGCAATGTAAGGTACATATCTATAGGATGTCCAGAGAATGAGCATATTATACACACTCTTATCGATTGCAATTGACCTCCAGCCATTTAACTAACTAGAGTAGTTAAATCTAAAGTTTTATCCTCAAGGTGGGTGTTACTTACCTCATTTAAATGCCTAACAGCTTTATCCATCCTTGTCCCAAACTGTTGAGAATTTTTAGCTATAATTGATATTAATTGTCTGGCTGCCTCATGTGTTTTATTTACTAAAGCTCCTCTATTAGTTGGATCGACTATACTTCGATCCACTTC